>JAKTPN010000234.1:92252-222331 GCA_030557665.1 Blastobotrys apis
AAAAAAAAAAAAAAAAAAAAAAAAAAAAAAAAGCGATCGCAACACCGCCGCGGCAGGCTGGGAGAGAGAAAGCTACCTTTCCCTTTCTTTACGCTTCCCCACCACTCGGTAAAATATTTACACAATGGCCAATATTATCCATGCTTATCAATGGGACCAAGCAGACAATCAATACTTCGTGTCGCTGAGTCCCGGCAAGGATGAGTTGTGCTTTTATGAGTCAAGACTTGAGGTATGTTTATCCCCCCTTTACTACCGAATCTAACAATAAAGAACAAAAAATATACGACATCAAGAGTACACTCCAAAGGAGATTTCGACTCAATTCAATCTTTTGCATATGCTCCGAACCACGAAGGTGTTGTCGGTGCTGGTTTGTCAAATGGTATGATCAACATTTGTAACATGCAAAAGCCAGATATCCCGATGGTTAAGCTACGGCCAAAGCAATCTCGACCATGTAATTCCGTCTCGTTTAACAGCCAAGGGTTAGTCGCAGCAGGGCTCGATAAAGTGCGAAATGATAATAGTTTGATGATCTGGAATGTTGAACATTACTCTAGTGCAACAAAGGGGGATGACCTGTCGAAAACGCCTGTCGAATCTTATCTTCCAAATGAGGTGGTTGCATCTGTGTCGTTTTTGAAGGACCAACCACACTCACTTCTTTGTGGAAGTTACAAATCTATTCGTGAATTCGACACCCGGTCATCATCACCGGTGTTCCAAACCGCAGCGAAATGCTCTCATGGGATCACAGTTAACCCGTTCAATGATATTTACTTCACATCATATTCAGAAGATGGAGCGTTTGCGGTGTGGGACAGGCGTCAAATGAAATCGGGCCAGAATAACGAACCGGCGTTATACATGAACAGGCTATTTGGAGAAAACACGAGAAAGTCTTCCTTCGGCTGTTTCAGATGGTCTCAGTCAAATAGTCACGAATTCGCCATTGTTAATGATGGTGATTTGATGCGTCGGTGGCAAGTTGGGGTTGTGCCGTCGCCTAACAATGAAGAATCCGTCCCGCTTTCGTCCAGGCCAGGAAGCTTTATTCAAGGTCCAGATGGTGAAAATAAACATGCATATATTTCACGAAACGATACTTTATTTGTGTCCTGCGTGCTGGACTCGCGTACTGACTATGACAAGGTGGTTGGGTTCGATTACACTTCGGATGCGGCGTCTCCATATTCAGTCAATTTCATGTGTATTCGACAGTCGGGTCAGGTGTTTAGAATGAAGTGCATTGAAAGTCCAGATGTTGTCGTGTTTGATCCACATAATGATGTTGCTGTAGTTGATCCAGAGCGAATCACTGTTGTAGACGCACCGGAAATACGACAAACCCCAGCACATCGCCCAGCTCGCAAACAACGCAAAGACTCTGTGGAAACGAATGATGCTGATGATGACTCAGAAACCGAGTCAATTGAAGATACAGCCTATTTTATCAACCCAAAGTTTGAAGGTATGCTTGATTACAAGTCGCTTTTGGGCGGAGATATTTCTTGCATGATGCGTAAGCGTGCCACGAATGGGTATTCTCTAGATTGCGAAAAGAATATCGAATTGTTGCATAATGAACATGGGGATGGGTACCTGAAATACACTTGGCAATGGTTACTATCTGCTCGTCGCGCTGAAGAGAAAAAATCTTTGGTTTCTGATACTCTAGATCTTGGGTTTGAAGGCGTATTGGGTATCTGGGAAGGAACCGCTGGGCTGCACGGTCAAAATCGACATAGAGTGAAAAGACCAATCACTGAGAATGATTTTGAAAATACTGTTGCAGCAGCCGTATCAAAGTCGTCCAAAAATGTGTTTGTATCTCCAAAAGTCGCTGGAGGATCAAAGCATTCCCGGCGACGACTCTGCTTGCGGGTTGCAGGGTGGAATTTTGACCTGACTGGGCTGGAACGTGAAATGGAAAATCTTGTTGAGGAAGGAAAATATGAGCAAGCAGCGGGATGGGCCGTCTTCCATGGTGATGTTAGTAAAGCAGTGGATTGTTTGGCTAGCTCTAAAAAGGAACGACTGCGGCTCATGTCGACGGCTGTGGCAGGATATCTTGCATACAGAGACTCCAACAGGAATAGTCCGTGGAGAGACCAATGTCGGAAACTGGCCTCGGAGTTGGATGACCCATATCTACGAGCGATTTTTGCTTTTATTTCCGATGGATCGTGGATTGATGTTTTGGATGAAGGGTCGTTGCCGCTGGTTGAACGGCTGGGAATCGCGCTGAGGTTTTTACCAGATGGTGAACTGACGCCGTACCTCAACCGAGTAGCTGAACGTGCCATTTCTAACGGGGATTTGGAAGGTATCATGCTGACTGGTATTACGCCTAGAGTGATTCCACTTTTACAGTCCTACGTTGACAAGACCAGTGATGTTCAAACAGCATCGTTGATTCTCTCATTTGGTTCTCCGCGGTATTTTGAAAATGACCGCTGTAAAACATGGGTTCAAGAGTACCGACGATTATTGAATAGCTGGCAAATGTTCAGTCAACGGGCGAAATTTGACGTTGGCCGTGCAAAGTTATCAATGAATCATTCCGGTGAACCGACATGCAAACCTGTACCGAAGCAAATTTACTTGCGATGCACTCAATGCAAGAAGATCATTGGAGCTCCAAAAAACAAAACTGCTCAAGATGCGCTAAAATGGAATCTAAAAGGTAATGGTATCACCCGATGTCAATCCTGCAGCAATCCATTACCTCGGTGCGCAGTTTGTCTATTATCCCTGGGAACTTATCTAACTGTTGGAAAGTCTTCTGGTACAGGAACGGCTGGAGCATTGAACAAGATTTTTGAACAGTGGCCGACGTTTTGTCTTTCTTGTAACCATGGTCTCCATAATGGTCATGCCAAGGAATGGTTTGACAAGCATGACGTATGCCCAGTACCTGATTGCAGCTGCCTCTGTAACATTTAATGTATTTATTTTTTTTGTATTATTGAAACTAGAATTTTTTTTTTTATTATTGGCCGTCCAGTTCTCCTTTCCCTCGGCAACACCGAAACAGTGCTGGTTTTTCAGACTTCCCAATTAAAAACGTGAATTGTTCGTCTCGCGACTGGGGATATACCACATTTCTTTCCAACTTGTATCACAAAAATGACGTCCATGTTCTCTAAGATCAAAAGTATTGGGGAACATGACTTTTCTGCCGCTTTAAACGACGGATTTTTCCGAGTTGATGATGTACGTGACCTTGTTTCATTTTATTATAAACTAACAAATTAGCTTGCGCGATATGGGCTTGCCGGAGGCGTTACGGTGTTGGCATTTGATCCTGTCCAAAGTTTACTAGCTATTGGCACGGATAACGGTAGAATTCATGTTTTAGGTCAGCAAAACGTTGAAGTTGTCTTTGGACCAGATGGACGAGATTCAATCAAGCATCTACGGATCGTCAAATCGATTTATTTGGTGGCCGTGGACGCTAGAGACCGGATCACAGTGATCAGTTTGGATACCAAAGAAATTCTTTCAGAGTACCAAAGCAGTTTACATGTCGCAACCGTCGAATCAGATCCTGCTTTGGACTGGTTGCTTTTGGGGCTGGATAATGGGCAGGTTATGGTCTACGATGTCGACAGAGGTGGAATCACCCCGTATAGAATCGGTAATCTACAAAAGAGCTTGTTTTCAAAGTTCCGAATGTCTCCAGTTTTGAACATGGCATTTCATCCAAGAGACCCTTCGCAGTTGTTGATATCCTACAATGATATGGCTGTTGTGTTTTCCCTTACTAGGAGTGAAATCATAATTTCAATGCGGTATGAGGTGCCGCCAAATGCACCAGGTGGGGATGTCGACCCGTTGGCAATGCAACAATACAGACATCCACAGCTGGTATGCGCAGTCTGGCATCCAAATGGACATCATATTTTGACAGCTCATGTCGACGGTTCATTGGTGTTTTGGGATGCCGCTGAAGGCAAGCAGTTGCAAGCTCGAACACTAATTGACACTGATGTAAACGTGCCCCGACGGAACCAGCCTGGGATGGAAGGTGGGGTGAGATCTCCAATTACCAGGGTTGCTTGGATTTGCACCTCAAACCCTGAAGAGACATCTGTTGTTGTGTCCGGCGGTGATGCTTTCCAAGGTGCTGCAAAGGGATTGACAATGCTTGACTTTGGTCCAACTCCAGAATATTCAATTACATCTTACGCCAATATGGGACAGCATTATGCAAACCCAAGACGCCACAAGATCTTCCCGGTACCAGATGAAGCTCAGATTAAGAATTTCTGGGTGGTGGCACGAGAAAACCCGTTCTATTCTGGTAATTACAACCCTCGGTATCTAATGGCATTGTTTGAATCCGGGGAAATGATCACCATTAGTTATCCCGACGGAAACACGGTTAATGATCCAACGTTGTTACCACCGTCTTTAGGATGGATCACTCCGCATATCAGTACTCTAGACATGTCGTTGGTACCACGAACACAATGGGTGGGGATGATGGCATCAGTCCGAGCCAGTGACGGTATGTTCAAAGGAGGTGCCCCAGCAAGACGACATTTGAGAGCGTTCCAAGATCGAACAGCATTATGCACGGGCCATGTAAATGGTGAAGTTAAATTATGGGATGCATCGCATGGTGAATTGGAAGACACCAATGTACTGGAAGTTAGCATGTCAAATGCATTGAGAAAACACACTGGAGTTTCTGTGGACAAGATTTCATTCGCTGGATCGGTAGCTGAATTATCTGTTGCTAGTGAAACTGGTGAAGTCGTGTTGTTCAACTTTGCGGTTAACAAACGACGGGGTATTTCTGGTGCTATGGGCAAGATGAGCATTTCAGAGAACCCTCAGGTTATTGAAGATATCACCTCCCGAGCGCCCAATATCAAGGAAGGGTTTTTGCCGCAAACTTTAGTCACAGCCAAAGCTGGCAGAGTCACTGCGTTGACCAACTCTAATATTGGCTTTGTTGGTATCGGTTATGAGAATGGTGAGATTCTTGTAGTTGACAAACGAGGTCCAGCGCTTATTTTCCGATCTTCATTGCAGCAGTTGTATTCCAGTGCTAGCAAAAAGCGGTCAAAATCGGCTTTTAACGCCCAAAAAGAGCGTCCTACAGCAGTTGAGTTTGGTATCTATGCATTGGATGATGACGAATATTCTAGTATTGTCATGTCGGTGGGGTCTACTGGTGGCAATGTGTATACTTGCAAGATTGTGCCAAGTCCTCAAGGAGGATACCAAGTTGAATTGGCGGGGGTCATGTCGGTTGCAGAGGATGCAGTCATTACTGTCGCGCCAATCAATGCTGCCACTGGGGTTAGTGCAGTAGCAGAATTGGATATGATGTCGAAACTGGCCCAGGGAGTCATGATTCCTGGTGCATGTATTGCGGTGACGCGCACCGAAGCACGGGTGTTCAGACAACCCAACAGCAAGACTACTCATCGAAGATTGAACTTTTCATGTCTCGCTGCTGGAATTGCATACCTTCGAGAAGGTGACTCTTTGGCACTGATTTGTGTGACGGACAGTTCTGAATTTAAGGCTCTTTCTATCCCAAGTCTACGAGACATTAGCACCAAACGTCTACCGTACCCTGTGGATCCAAACTATGTCAAGGATAGTATAATATGTCGTACTGGTGACATGGTTGTACGGCCTTCGCAGACTTCTGGTGGATTGGTTCGAGTATGGGGCCGCGGAATCAGCCAGGACCAGATCCCTGAAGATGCATTGTATGACGTGATGAAAGCGCAACCACAACGGCCAACTATCAGCACGTTACAATGGGTCAAAGGACGACAGTTTACTAGCATGGAAGATTTGGACGCATTGATTGGCGGTCCTAGACGACCCAAGTCTAAACGTCAGGTTGAAGAAGAACGGGCGCGCATGGAACAGGAACGTCTTATTTCATCGCGAAGGGCAAACACAGCAGGGTCCTCGTCAAATGAGTACCGAGCTATGGAAGACGGAGTCAACGAACGTGGTGATAAGATTGGCGGTGTTCAGGGCGCTCTGGATAGCTTGGAACAGTCAAGTTCAGAATATATGAACAGTTTGAATGGGTTCATCAAGGATGCCAAATCAAATGCATTGAAGTCTACCTTCAAGGCAAAGTTTTTTTAATTAACTGAGTTTCTTTCTTTCTTTATTATTTTTTTATACTTTTTGTTGTTGTTTTAAATCATATATATATATAAAAAGTTTTTTTTTTGTTCATTACTAACCGTCCAGTTTAAGACCGCGTGCGGCTTGTTCCAGCTGATCTTCAGTTTCAGACTCCTCCTCCTTATCATCAGACGTTTGTTCTTCTACTTCATGCACTTTTTGCTGGTGAGATATTCCCTCATCTCCAGCCTCTTCCCCTTCCGTTTCAGTTTCATATTCCGATTCTGATTCCGATGGAGGATATATAATGCCGTAGTTACCGTCTGACTTTCCCGCCTCCTTTGCTGCGGCTTCCTCCTCTAGCATCTTAAACCATTCTTCCTGGGCGTCATTCACTGACTTGGCATCTGTACATTCCTGGTAAACATCCAACAACTCTTCGTTTATTTCCAAAAATGCATGACCCCATGAAAAATGCGAGAGCACCTCTTCCGCCCAGTCCAAGTGGCCCGTGATTGCAAAGCATGCCGCCATTGCTTCTACACAGTTGAGTTTCCATGGTTTGCCGTAATTTACAGGGTTTGCTGCAACAAGATAGGGTACTAGAGAATTGTTAGCTTATTTTGAATGAAACTGACATGCAAAACATACAGAGCCTCTCGTTTCGACCTCCAATCTTGTGGAATGGGATTTCTTCAATTCGAGCCCATGAGCATTCCACCACCGCCGCGCCGTTTTCCTCAACAATCTCCGCATCATCTGGACATACTACTGATTTACCATTAGGTCTGTAATTGTCAGCGCCTTAGCTCTCGTTGAATTTACGCAATTATCCACATACGATACCACAATACCACCAAATTTTTGTCCCACTCGTAAACGTTTAATTAAACCCAACCTGCTGAGCTTTTTCCCGCTACACCTCTTTGGATCACAATGGTCGAAATCCTTACGTCATGTTAGCCTTTTAAATTTTTGTTCATTAATACTCCCACATACCCACATGGCCATTTTTACAGGAAACTGTACGTCACCAGCCGGTTTGTGTTTTTCCTCATGACGGTTCCTATGACCACCCTTTTTGCTTCGACCATCTCCTCTGCCTTTAGCCATTTTATAATATATATGTCAGGTTGAAAATTCTGAGGCTCAATCGACAGGTCGTTGAAGCAAAAAAAAAAAAAAACTCAGGTGGCGGGTGGCGCATGACGGTTGGGAGTTAGCTTCTCCCCCCATATCGTTTCAAAGTCTAAAACACCCCAGTGTAAATCCCACTTCAATACTCAAAAGGAAACGGCTTTTTAATAGCGATTTAACTATTATTTTTCTTGATTTGATTTTCATCATCTTTTTTTTTTTTTTGACGATTAGCTTTTTTTGTTCTCCTTTTATTTATTATTTTATTCAAACACCATCGGCATTTTTAAACCACGAAACAATCTCCGTCAATGAAACTGTGATATGCCTTATAATTTAATGAATCCTCTGCTCAATGCAGTGTTCAATCATGCCGCCCTTTCATCAAAACACCGTGAGCTGGTTCAATCACTAGCTAATTACTCGACAGGGTATACGATAATAGTACCGGAAACTTCAATATTAGAATGGTCTGTTGATAAGGATACTTCGCTACCATTTCGAGACCTGTGTCTACAAGAAGACTTTATAGCATCACATATTATTCAGGTTCCTAGCGCCACAAAGAACCACCAGAGAGCACGATATTTTGGTACATTAAACGGCAAGACGATTATTATTAACGAAGGTTATGTTCATGCCCATAGAGGCTTCAAACAGCCAATAAGAACTCCGATTGTAGGAGAATATGTATTCAATCCAGGTTGTGGTAGTATTCCGGCAAATGCGCAGTTTGTGATCTATGTGGTTAGGGATCCTTTGGTAGGAACTCCAGTTCCAAGTAAAGAAGTATCGCCAACAATATCTTCAAAGTATCAAATGGCATCTATTGCATCACCAAAAACTAGAGAAAAACCAGAAGTAAATGATCCTGATCGGCCACTTGATTTTCAACGACTAATGACTAGTCATCCAGGACTAGGCAAACAAATCTATACCCCATTGAGAATGGTGATTGAGAATTTCTCGCATAAAGCTGCCAAAACGGAGGATGAACTGGTACAGTTATTGGATGAAGCCGTCGACCTGGCAATTCAGATATTCCAGTCTGGAGATAGCGGAGTTATCACCGATATGACTGCCGAGTATAACCTTACCGGTGAAGATGTGACCGCCCTTTTGCACGAGTATATTGAGAGCAATATTTGCCCAAAGCTTTGGGAAAGGTTAGTGGTATTACGCAAGGACAAGGACGAAGAACTTCAAGCTGCTATTCGCAAGATTCGGTCTGTGGATATCGCTCAGATTGGTTTACCGGATGTTTCTTCAGCAGAGCTATCAAGATTAGAGCATTTGGTTTCAGATGCTGCTCAAGAGTTTAATAAGCTTCCAAATTGCGTTGGAACAGAAGCCAAAAGCTATATTCTGTTGTCTGTGATGAAGATTCTTAGTGGAAAGTCGTCGGATTCGCAGAGCAAGCTTTTCAATGCAGACTATTTGGTCAGTTTATTAGTACTGGTGATTTGTCGGTCTGACATCGAAAATGTTGATTCTGAAGTGTTCTATGTGAATACTTTTACTTATAAAGATGTAGAGTCTGGTCAACTGGGTTATGCCTTGTTGACTTTTGAAGGGGTTCTGTACCACATTGCAAACGAAACAGCGAATTTAGAGGCCATGTCGCAGGCAAATGAAAGTATATGGAAGGCGATAGAGGATGGAGACGATTTGAAGCAATGTATCAAGTCTATTGAAGGTATTGAAGACTGGAAGTCTGTGCTGACGAGTAAGAAGCGTGGCGACTCTTGTCTGATGCAAGCGATTCAAGCGCGTAACTTGAAGGCAGTCAAAGAACTACTAAAATCGGACGCAATTGGTTTGGAGGTCTTACTTGGAGATCGAACAGAGGACGGTACAACGTTACTGATGGCTGCAGTAGAATCCGAACAGGATGAACTGATAAATATGGTGCTTGACGCAGTTAAGCCAGCCGGAGAAGCTCGAAATCGCGAGTATTTTGAGCTTGAGGACGGGTTCCACCGAACCGTTGCACATTATTTCTTCCATGCTCCTTGGCTCATTGACAAGATTGGCCAATTGATATCGTGGAATAATCGAGACCATAATGGCCAAACGCCGCTTTTTGGGCTATGTAGATGCTATGACCATCCAAAGTACGAGCAATTGGTGGATTCTGCATTCAAGGCTTGGAGGACACAAGAGAATAAAGAAGGTAATACCCCGTCGATATTGGACCATGTTGATGACAAGGGTAACACGCTGTTGCACATTGTCAAGACAAGAGACGCCATGATAAAAGTACTAGAGAATGGCCCAGATGTGAACTGGCCGAATCGAAAAGGAATGACACCAATGATGATATTTTCCAAGTATTCACGTCATGATGCTATTCGACTTTTGAGTGGACATCCGTTATTAGCGCTGGACCGGCATGAATTGCGAGGCTTGACAGCTTTGGAACTAGCAAAAGACGCAGAAACAGTCGCACTTCTTGATGGTATGTTGATACAGTCAAGCTTTACTAACTTTGGATCAGAAATTTATTTATTTAGTCAAACTCCCGTTAGACAACGGGTTACCGCTATCCCACGGACAGTGTTTTTGGATAGTGAGTTGTATTTTATTATCAAATCGGGCACTCCGGGTCAACCACAGAGCGTCACAACAGTACGGCGAACGTTTAGCGATTTTGTATTTTTACAAAAATGGTTGACTTATGAAAACCCATATTCTTGGATTCCAGCATTGAAGACCCCACGGAACCCGTTTGCGGTGCCGTTGAAGCCATCACGGCAAGTGATTCATGAAGTGCAAACCCGATTAAACGCATTCATTCGGATTCTGGCATCGCATCCAACATTTGCAAAGCATGAATTGCTGTGGGAATTTTTGATGATACAGGATTTTTCCAAAGAGCAAAGCAAAATTCGATGTCGACGCAAGTTGGAGAGCGAAAAGGAGGCACAGTATGGAGACGTGACGGTGTACAACAATGGTGATTTGGAACTGGTCAAGACCTTTTTTGAGCATGCTGCAGATGAGACTGGTAAAGTTAGCGAAACGTTGTCTCGATTGGCAATGTCGGCCCTGCGGCTCAAAAGTAAAGCATATGATTATGCCGAAGCGCATGAGATTTTGAGTCGCAAGTTTGAACAGACGGATTTTCTTTCCGACGTTTATGAAAAAGCCATGACTCCGTACTATGAACTGGCTCATTCCATGCAAGGAAAAGCTGTGATTACATTTGGATACAATTTGAGTCATTTGGCCACTACTGCACATTCCGTTGTGGCAGCGCTATCGCAGCCGCTTTCTCTGGTTAAACAGCTGGAACAGGAGGAATCTTCAGTGCTTAGAGTACAAACCTCACTAGAAAGGCTCAACGGCAAAAGCTCCTGGCCCATGGGTATGTTTGAAGATAAGCGGGAACGAGACGTCAAAGATGCCCAAGACAAGATTTATATTGGACAAAATGACATTCGCCGATTGAGTAGCGATATCAAATATGCGCATATCGCTGGTGCTTCGGAACTTGGTGGGTTTTACGTGGTTCAAGAGAATGAAATCCGTCATTCAGTCCAGGAATATGCGGCCGCTATGATCCGTGATAGTAAGGAGCGGCTCATGCGGTTGACACGGCTACGAGATTCATTTACAAACTACGACATGTAAGAATCCCCCTTTTGTGTACATATAAAGAACTGAGAATTGAATAAATTTGAAATTGCATTTTTTTTGATAAATTGTTTGGCCTCGGTAAATGTAATGTGATGTAAGTTTCTCCGCATTGCACCTCATCAGAATCCACAGGCACCGGTATAGTGAGTTTCTTTGGCGATTCTCGAAAGAACCAACGACCCAAAACTCAACCAGCTATAGTAGAAACGACGAAACGCATATATCAGAATTGCAGAATTAAACAGTTGTTCGTCATTGGCCATTATCAAATATTCGGTTTTTTTTCCAATCTCAAATCCTTATATGTACCCAGAAAAAAAAAGGATATTCAAGTCACTAAAACTTCATTGCAGTCTCATCATTAACGCGTTAAAAAAATAAAATAAAACCTAGAGGTTAAAGAACATATTAGTTGTTGTTATCGTTGCTGCTGTTGCTGTTGTCATTATTATTATTACTGTCGGTACTATCACCAGATGCACCAGATGCACCAGATGCACCAGCGCCACCTCCCATAGACCGGGCAATGTTTTGAATAGCAGGATTGTTCATCAAATCACCCATGTTTGGCATTTGACCATTTCGCATGCTACCCATCATATCTTGGACATTTGGATTGTTCAACATGTTGGAAAAGTTTGGATTGGACATGATATTCTGAGCCATTGAGGCAAATTGTGGGTTTTGCATAATAGAGCTGAAATCTGGCATACCACCGCCACTGCCACCGGCACCGCCACCGAATAGCGACGACATGTCTGGCATACCACCGCTACCAAACATTGAGCTGAGGTCTGGCATACCACCAGCGGCAGCACCGGCACCGGCACCAGCACCATTGCTTTCGTTAGTATCAACAGATCGAGATGATTCTTCAGTAGATCCCAAATCCTCTTCCACTCGCTTCTTTGCAGTTTCGTATCCACGTCGCATACCTTCAGATGGAGAATCACCTTCAGCTTCAATACCCTTTTGGTATGCTTCCAAAGCACCTTGAGCATCCCCAAGAGAGTATAATGCAAGTCCCAATCGAGAATAACCCTTTGCATAAGCTGGATCAATTTCAATCGCCTTTCGAGCATCGCTTACTGCATCGTCACTCTCTCGAAGCGAGCTATATGCTGCAGACCGATTTGAATAATAAATGGCATTTTGACCATTTGCTTCAATAGCCTTGGTGTAAGACTCAATAGCATCTCGAAAGTTCTTTTGAGCCATCAATCGGTTACCTTCCACCTTGAACTCTTCCCCCTTTTTCTTGTCTTCTTCAGTAATTTCAGTAGACTTTTCTTTGGATCCGCTGCTTTCAGCAGTACTGGAAGATGCAGCAGTATCTGTAACATTCAATTTTGAAAACTTTTCGTACATGGACAATAAAGTCTCGTCGCCAAATACCTTCTCCTTGGAGACATCTTGGACGCCAAAAACTTCAGCGATACAGTCAACTGCGACTTCTAGTGATTCTTTGTCGTCACCAGTGACTGTGCCATTCTTCATAGAAGTGTTCAAAAAATCTACAATGCCAACGGCAATGTCTTTTTGCTGCTGGTTAACCATAGTGTAATGTATAATAATAATAAAAAAGTGTTTGACGAAAAGAAAAGAACAGCGAAGGTGAAAGAAAAAAAAAAAAAAGTTTATGGCCAATCGGCTCGGCACTGGGACCAAATTTGGAACCGCCTAGAAGGTTTTTCGATCTATTGGCTGCAACTGTTGTATCCGGGAAACAGTAACCTTCTGAGGCTGAAGGCTGGGGGGAAGAGTTCATGCTTTACATTAAATAGGTTGTTCTCAAGACCATATTAGGTCTTGGCTGAACGATCCAGTCTCATGTTTCTAGTCTCCAGTTTATTCTGTGGCGTACCTCGATCAATACCAGTTCTCAGATACGTCTATCCCCACTCATACCACTTTTCTATGCAAAGAACGGATTATCTCTGCGAGCTGAATAAAGAATGGTGGTCGAGCCATGGCTTGCAAACCCGGATAGTCCGGAGTTTTTTTTCGCGCCGCAAACACTTTTATGCTTGATACTTCCCCACTCATTGCTTCCTCATCGACAAAAAGTCACCAACAGCATAGACCATGAACAAGAGTATAGCAGAGCTGATAACGACAGAATCGGTGAATAAAGTAATGGATGCGTACCATGAAGCGGCTAAATCCCACTCAGACTGGACGTCGAGCTTTCGCAAGCACGTATTTCTAGATTCAGTCCAACATACGCCGAATGGTATTGTGGCTAGATTCCGGCTGACTCCATGGTCAGGGTCAGCTAGTTTTGATAATTTTATGCATGAAGGATCAATAATGACGTTCTTTGATGATGCAACCGGTTGCTCTTTATTCTGTGAACCGCAGTTCTGGGCACCTGGCAAGTCACCGGAGATGGTACATCGAGATGTGGAGAGTTTAGAATGGGTGTCACGGAATCTGAATGCAACATTCTTCGATCGTGTGCCTATAGGACACACTGTGGTACTAACATTCAAGCTGGATTACCGCGAAATAAAGAGCAGTCATTTTGTGACATTTGATCTCACAGACGCCGCCACCGGTAAGCATTTGGCCACCGGGTCCCACGACATTATTGTATTCTGGTCATCAAAGCTTTAGAACGAAATAAATTATTATTAAAAATGCGCATTAAATAGGAAGTATACACAAAAACAGGACTGGTTCTCACGTGTAGCTGATATCCACATAGTTGTGGAAGTAGTTTTGTTTGATGATATGTACATAGTATGTTTCGCACAACGCTTCAAACTCTTCTTGGGTGTGATTAGGAAAGATGGACTTGATAATATCCAAAGTATCTGCAGCCATCCGTCGGTTGTCGTAGGTTGCCGAAAACGGTCTGATTTCGCTAGCGTCTTTTCGTAACGATGCAGCAAAGTTGATTAGCGCTTGTAATGATGAATGACCGCATTCTAAACTGTGTTTGTTGTAACAATTTAGAATGAGCCTGAATAGCTGGTTTTCAAGAGCTTTGGCAGTGGATTCAGTAATATTAATTACATCATGTCCATGCTTTTCGATGACCATCATAGCCAATAGCCGAGTTAAAACTTTGGGTATCTGTTTCAAATCATTTTCAGTTGATGCAACTTCTAGCTTTTCAGTCCAATATTTACAATAAGTGTCCAAGTTCCGATCATAAGTTTCGATTTCATCGAGACCTGCAGTGAACTCTTGAATCTCCTCCGGGGATAAGGTCATTGGGAAACCACAAAAGTCGTATTACGCCGTTGAAAGGGAAAGCTGATCTAAAAAAATAAAAATAAAAATAAAACCGTTCGGGGGCGAAAACATGCTGTTATTTATATACTTATACAACGAGGTAATTACTTTTCCACGGACCGCTCGTAGTTTGTATATATTTTTTTTTCGCTAACCAGAAAATGAAGGCGCCGTTTGATGGGCTTTTAACGTTCTTGGTGGATTTTAATAACAAAAAGGTGATGTCATCGTGTGAAACCCCTTATCCCCACCGACCGCTTCTATAGGTTTTGAATTATCGGCAAGTTGGGGATATGCGGCTCAAGACATCATTTTCTGCTTTTTAGACTGACGCTGTCCGCTGACAGGATAATGATCATAGGCTATAGTAGTGGAGACTTTAGACTTGAAGGCTTTGGTATTCTAACGCTCTATTCTCATACCAATGTCTTCCTTATAAAAGTCTTTATACAACCGTGTATTGATAGCTGCTTTATATTAAGCGGTGTTTTTTTTTAATGTTTCAGCCTAAAAATAACGCTCGCCGCCGCCTGGCTTGCCGCCTGACCTGCT
This sequence comes from Blastobotrys apis, assembly GCA_030557665.1. Taxonomy (NCBI): domain Eukaryota; kingdom Fungi; phylum Ascomycota; class Dipodascomycetes; order Dipodascales; family Trichomonascaceae; genus Blastobotrys; species Blastobotrys apis. The sequence continues at coordinate 106,932 of JAKTPN010000234.1, forward strand.
TTTACAGCCAAGAGAATGAATTTGAAAAGACTCGTTTTTCTTTTCCCGCGATATACCTTACAATTTAGTTCAAAATAGCTACTTTAATAACCAAGTTTCCATCCTTGTCTTGAGGTTTGCCTGCTAGTTCAAATGCATCTGAAGCATTGTCCAATCCCTGGATTCGGTGAGTGATGATTTTATCCAAGGCTGGAATCATTCCCCGTGACATGAGGCTAATTCCAATAGGATATGCATTAGCATATCTAAACACTCCGAGCAAATCGACCTCTCGCAATGCAGCTGCACCAATATGGAGGGTTTGAACTGGGTTGCCCATACCCACGAACATTAGCTTACCCCCAGCCCCGGTTGCAAAAATCCCCGCTTGGACGCATGACTCTACCCCAGTACATTCAAAAGTGCAGTCAAACTCGCCCACTGCGGATTCCCCATCTTTAATAGAGGTTAGATCGCCAGCCAATGCTCGAGCAATTTCCAACTTTTCGTCTGTAGTGGATGCCCTCTTCATTGGCACCAAATGACCATGTGTAGCGAAACCATTCTCCAGAGCAAAATCGATACGGTTTTGTGCAATATCGGCAATAACAATAGTAGTAGCGCCGTTGATCTTAGCCATTGCTGCAGCAAACAAGCCGACAGCACCAGCTCCAAGAACCAGTACGGTAGACCCCGGGAGCATTTGAGCTCGATTTGCGGCATGAACCGCAACGGCAAGTGGTTCAGCTAGTGCGGCATGTTCCAAACTCAAACTTTGTGGAATTTTATGACACCATTGGCTTGGGCAGTTGATTCTATCCTGTAGAGTGCCTTGGAAATGTGGGAAGATCTTGGCACTAGATCGAAATTTCATCTCTTTACAGAGATTATATCTACCCTTTTTGCAGAGTTTGCATTGACCGCAAGGCACACCAACTTCAAGTGCAACTCGATCGCCGACTTTGACATCGGTAACATTTGGACCCACCGCAGTAACAACACCAGCAGATTCATGACCCAGAGATAACGGTTCTCGAACTTTGAAGTCACCGTTAGCTCCATGATGGAAATAATGCATGTCGGATCCACACAGAGTTGTTGATTTGACTTCAACTTGAACCTCCCCGGCTTCTGGTCCGGTGATCTGCCGGCTCTCGGTCTGCAAATCGTGTTGTTTGAGCAATACACTTGCTTTGATGGTAGTAGCAGCAGACATTATTGATTATGTTTTTGGTGATGTTCTGATAATGTTAAGACGGTAAAGGAAAACAAAAAAAAAAAAAAAAGAGCAACAGCCAATGGTTTTTATCTGAACGGGTAATAAAAAGTGGAAACCCCACGGATTTGGTTCCCGGTTCTAGGCTGTACTATGAAAAATTAAGTGGGGTAAAAAACCCCTCCACGTTCCGAGCGTGGGGGCAACTCATTCCAATACAAAAACGCATTGCCGGCCCATCATCTTCCATCATCTCCATACACAAATCAAATCAAAAACAAAAGTCAAGAATTATGAGCGCAAAATTGTTCAGTTTAGATAGTAAAATCGCGTTGGTAACTGGAGGTACCAGAGGTATCGGGTCCGGTATGGCCGTTGCTTTGGCTGAAGCCGGGGCTGATGTGGTGTTGGTACAACGTGATGAATCCAATCAAAAGACCAAGAAGGCAATCGAAGACTTGGGTCGAAAAGCCACCATAGTCACAGCTGATTTGGCTGATACTGGAAGTGTGAAGACCCTAGTTTCCCGTGTTTTGGAGGTAGTACCACAGATTGATATTTTGGTCAACTGTGCAGGTATTCAACGACGAGCTCCAGCCCATGAATTTACCGACGAAGACTGGAACGATGTTATCCAAGTAAATCTGACGACCTCTTGGACGTTATCTAGAGATGTTGGAGCTCATATGCTTAAGCGAGATGCAGACGCTGATGGAATCCGGGGCAAGATCATTAATATTGGATCGTTATTGTGTTTCCAAGGTGGTATTAACGTTCCAGCTTATGCGGCGGCTAAGGGTGGTATTCTATCTTTGACTCAAGCTTTGTCAAATCAATGGATCTCTCAAGGTATCAGTGTTAATGGTATTGCTCCAGGTTACATTGCCACCGACATGAACGAAGCATTGATTGCAGATTCAACACGAAGTCGACAAATCTTGGAACGAATTCCAGCTAATCGATGGGGTAACCCAGATGACTTTAAGGGCCCAGTTGTTTTCTTGGCTTCCAAGGCTTCAAGTTATGTCAGTGGTGAAATGTTGACAGTTGATGGCGGTTGGATGGGACGTTAAAAAGTTCAAGTATATCTCATATGTATAAAATCCCATTAAAAATTAAGCGCTTTCACCATTCATCTTCACTTTTGTAAAGCCATTTTTTTTTTTTTTTTTTTTTCTATCATGTTTATTCAATCACTTTTGATAGTTATTTCGGCTTTTCAGCTAGTTATTGCAGACTGGGTTCACCCTATTGATATCGATGGCCGTCAGTTCATCGATTCTGTCACAAAAGAGCCGGTACGTCTAACAGTATGAGGGTGCCTACTAACAAATAACAACAGTTTCTTATTAAAGGTATCGACTACCAACCAGGTGGTTCTTCTGGATATTATGGCCGATCTGATCCGTTATCTGATGCAGATATTTGTGCTAGAGATGTCTATTTATTCCAACAACTTGGTATTAATGTATGTTTCGTTCTGAAAGGCATTTACAAGCAGCGACGATAGATCCCCTCTAACTTTTTTTAAACAGGCAATTCGAGTTTACACTGTGAACCCAGATCTTGATCACAATGAATGTATGACAATGCTGGCTGCGTCCGGTATATACCTTATTTTGGATGTGAATTCACCAAGAGTTGGCGAGTCGCTAAACCGGTACGAACCATGGACCACTTATACCAAGGAATACCTTCATCATGTTTTCAAAGTAGTGGAGGTCTTTTCAGGATACAATAATACCCTTGGATTTTTTGCTGGAAATGAAGTTATTAATGACGATCGATCTGGAACCAATTCTCCGCGTTACGTCAAGGCGGTTATTCGAGATATTAAGCAATATATCCATAACAATTCACCACGACCGATTCCAGTTGGATACTCTGCAGCAGATGATTTGAGATACCGGATTTCTTTGGCCAAATACCTTGAATGTGGTGATAATTTCACTGCGGCAGACTTTTATGGAGTTAATTCCTACCAATGGTGCGGCTCACAAAGTTTCCTGTCAAGCGGCTATAATGTGTTACTGTCTGACTATGAAGATTACTCCCTTCCACTGTTTCTTTCGGAATACGGATGTAATGTGGTGATCCCGCGGCTATTTGAAGAAATTCATTCATTGTACAGTGACATGACTCCTGCGTTTAGTGGAGGATTGGTTTACGAGTTTTCCCAAGAGCCAAACAATTATGGGTTGGTAGAATTTGACTACAAGGGCTCGGTATTTGTGTTGCAGGATTTTGATACCTTGAGAGACCAGTTCGCCAAAGTACAAATCCAGCTCAAACCCAAGAAAAATGTGCCACGGCCAGTTCAATGCCTTGCTGAATACCAAAATCTTAACACCCCTAAAGAATTGCCTGAAACGTTTGGAGGACTGATGATTGCCAATGGCCTACAAGGGATTTCTAGAGGAAAATATGTCCAGTTGTCGCTCAATAGCTCCACACACCAAATTTTCAATTCAAGCGATTCCTTAATCAGAAACAGGTCTCTGAATATACCACTTGACTGGGCGAGTCGGTTGCCTACAGCAGAACCACCAAAGGTCCGAAGTTCTAAAAAGAATGCTGAACCACAACGACACAAGGAAGAAGCACAGCAAAGCCCATTGAAACGTCTGGATTCTAGTGATGAGGAGCTTACTATGGAAGACATGGAGGATATGAAAGATGAAAAGCAACACCGGCTGAGTGTTCCTAGTGGAACGGTTACTGTTGTGCCAATCATGTGGTCTGCATTAGCTGTGGTTCCAGCTGCAATTGTGTTCTGGGTCATGATGCTTTAAAAAGATAAATTATTGATATAAAAAAAACCAATTTGCTTGTTTCATAAAACTGCTATGTATATTCTATAGTTACGTCTGGTACTGTTAAATTTGAATGCGCTGAAGATATAATTAATGTGACTGGAAATCTCGTGATGACGATGTGTATATGCTCGGTGATGGAACACCGAGGATCGTATTGCGGATGGTTTCCAGAAAGCATACAGAAGGTTGGTAATGCAAGAGTTAATTTTTGTAATGGTAATTTGGTGGTGCTGTTAAGAATCGAGTTCAAGTTAGACAAATCAATGTCTTTTGATGAGGCTTCTGTGGGCGTTGAGTAGTACACTTTTCGGCGGTAAGCAGCCGGTAAGACTGACAATGCTGGATACAAGTCCTTGGATTTGGAGTGTTTATACTGTTCTCTTCCAACCAACCCCAGGGTAAGATATGATACGTTAGTGAAATGTGGCACTATTATAGCCACGTCGTTGCTGGATCGAAGGTTGTCTAATACCATAGTCGAGACATTGTCAAAAAACTTTGCCAATCGTGCTACATCGCACCTTATTTTACAACCAGAAAAGATCAACCTTGTAGCAGTACACCGCGTTTTGCTTCCAAATAATTCGTCTGTGATTACAGTATGCGACAGATGCAAGGTTCTGATCTGGCCAAACGCCCATAAAATGTCCGGATTAAGCACCAAGCTCCACCCAAACTCAGGCATCAAATGTACGTTGACTGGAGGTCGAGTGTTGATTAACTGGACGACTCTGGACTCTCTTAAAGATGCTGGGAATTTAAACCCCGGTGTAATTTCATCAAGGTACAACATTTCAAGGTTGGTCATCGCCGCCAACAGATCCAGAATCGTGTCAGGGCAAGGCCGTTGTCGAGAGTCAGCACCCAGAGACGCAAATGAATATCCAGGAGCATGGCCCATTAATACAGCAGCCGAGGTGTCATCTTCGGGGTGTACATAGCAAAAATTCTTGATAAAAGTTGCGTTTGGAGATTTGCTCTTTTGTAGACATTTCAATAATTTCATCGCCTGTCGTTTTGAAAACACCACCACCGTTTCATACAACACTTGTTGCGAAAGTATCGCCTTCAGTCGTTGACAAACACAAGCTAGTGCAAATACATCCCGAAATGTATCCCTTGCATTATGACTTTGAACTAGATGATCGAGGATCCGTTCAATAAGCTCTACTGGTAGTGTGTCGAGCAAAGATGTGCGTTGTTGCGGACATTTTTTCACATCGTCTCGTTCCCGTCTCACCAAATATGGCCATACCCTCCGGCCCTTGAGCAATGTATTCATTGCATTTGTTTTGTTTGCGAGCGGTTTGAAGTTGAAACTCTTTTGCTGCAGTTTGAGAGGATTGTGGTTTGTGAAATATATATAAAGAGAAGAAAAAACTATCCACTCAAGGCGGGAGGTAGGAGGCCGATGGATAGCACGGCCGTATTGCGCGCTATTAGATGCGGCGCGGTCGACCGGTGAGGGAGGACTAATATTCGCAGCTTAGCACGTCAGATGTATGAAATATTAGTTTCGCGGTTGTTGATTGATAAAAACGTTGACTGAGGCGATGATGACCCCCATTTTATTTGGGTATGCCTCAAATCTTCCAATCTTCCAATCTTCCAATCTCCAAATCGTCAAAGCTGTAGATGCAGCTATAGCCGGTAACCGGTAACCGGTACCGATAACGATAACGAAAAAAAGCCAGCATTACCCGGACTGGTTGTTGAACGAGTTGATCCTGGAGGAGAACCAACAATTGGGGATAATCTCACGAAACGTAAAGGCATCAAACCTCAGTAACAGGTTATCGTGCATCCTGACATGCACGCTGATTGTGCTCAAAATGATGCAGTCCATATGCGGCTCGTGGATACTAATATAAATATCACAACTCTGGAACTTAGACCGCTTATTGATACTAAACTTTATTAATCAAGGATACACGGCTGTTGACAGTTTCTTTTTTTTATTCGAGCCGCACTACTTCACTACTTGCTTCAGCCGCGCTTTGTACCGCGGATGGACAATCCGCTCTCTTTAGACCGCGTGAAATCCCGATTGTCCAAAAATACTTTAAACAGATCCGTTACATCCCATTGCTCAATTCAAATCCTATGCTGGGCATTTGGGGTGTGGATACAAAGAAAACAAGTTAACCAATAACAATTCAAAAATTCAATTTCATATAGATATACATATATATATATATATGAAGTAAAAAAGTAACTATTTCAATTACGCGGGTGCATTAGACGTCAGTTTGTTCCACATGCTCCCTTGCAGCAGCTTTCTCATCAATTAGCGCAGGGAGGTCGGTTGGCGTTGCGTCACCAAACACGGTAGCTACTTCTTCCAAAGTGTAACCTCGAGTCTCTGGGAAGAGGAAGAAGATTGCTGTCCATTCTACTGCCATAAAGCAACAGAACACAATGTAATATTTCCAATCAATATTTTCCATTGCAATTGGATTCACAAACCCATTGTACAACAAAACCACTTGGGTGACAAAATTGACCCAACTGATACCCTTAGCCCGGAGCTTGTATGGCAAAACTTCTGTGATATAGAGATATGGTAGACCATTCAAACAAAGATCATAACACGCATAAAACAAAAAGATCATTGCCAAAACACCTTGACCCAACGCCTTTTCTTCAAAGTTTCGTTGTTGGTTAATAGCCGAAAGAATTGTCCAGATGGTGAAAACAACCAACATACAACCAACACCCGACAGAAACATCAATCTTCGTGGCATTCGACCGACAAAGATGGCCATAACGACCGAAAGAACAAAATTGTAAACCATCAATCCACCATTGATTACCAGTTGTTCAGTAGCAGATGTAATCCCGATAGAGTCCAAGACATAATGCAAATAGTAAGAGACCAAACCATTACCGCACAATTGCATGGTAATTGGCAGCACGGTGATAATAGCAAGACGGTGTAGATTAGCTTTGGTTCTAGTGAACTCCAAGTAAGAAGTTTGCTTCTGGATCTTTTCATGCTCAATCGCCGTAGTAATTTCCACCATCTCGAAATCCACAAGTTTTCCGCCTACCTCTTCATTTCCACCAGCATGCCACTTCAATAGAAGTGCCCGAGCTTCGTTGTATGACCCTTTATTGATCAAATAACGAGGGGATTCTGGGATGAATGGAGTCACCATAATCTGGATCACCGGGAACAATCCTTGGAGAAGTGAGGGCAGTCTCCAACTCCAATCCGTACCACCTTCCATGAAATACGTGCCATAAGTCGTCCATGCGGCTATCAAGGCACCTCCTAAAAAAAAAAACAGTTAGTACTCACTTCCTATTCAAGCTGTAAATATCCCATACCATACCACCTGTCAATCGTTAGTTTATGCCTCTATAATTGCAAGATTCTTGAAAAACATACAATGTGTTGTAAACCGAAGTCGCCACGCCTCTGTGGGACGGATAAGCCAATTCAGAGATAAGAGAAGGAGACCCAACAACTGAAAGCAAAGAACCGAAACCAATAATCATCCGTGAAACCAAAAACATGGCGTAATTCTGAGCTGCGGCTTGAAGAGCCGCACCAATAGTAGCGATAATAGCTCCAGAGATAATACCAATCTTTCTACCCCATCTATCTGAGACATAAGCAGCACATGGGAAAGCCATAATAGCACCAAATGTTGTACCATTGGCTAGGGCCCCTAGCATACCACCAGTTGGGGTGTTAAAGTATTTTTGCCATTGGGGCAGTGATTGCAAACCGTTCAACATTGAACCATCATAACCATTTGTTGTACAAGATAACATAGGAACGAACAAACAAAGATTCAACAGGGCCAAATGTTTTACCTTGTACCATGGTTTACCGTAGTTGGGAAGATAGTCATTGACTTGGTTTTCGATAGCAGCCGGGTCCAAGTTAGCCACTTCAGGAGCAGCTTCAGTTTTTCCCATTTGTGTTAATGATATTCTTCTTGTTTTGAATAGGATGGAGAAACAAAAAAAAAGAAGAACAGTGATTACAACGGAAATCAGCCTCCTTAAATAGTTATACCCGAGGGGGAGGGGGATAATCTACGCGAGAATATGTGGAGTAAGTATGGAGGGTAGTAAAACGAGGGGGATCCTTGAAGCTAGATCTACATGAACCGGATAAAGTCATTGAAATTGTCCACCTCCACCATACTAAAAAAAGCCTTAACGGTGAAATCCCCGCTTTTTTGGCCGTAGAGTGTCGTCCTCCATACGAAATAGGGGGCCTATAAAGTGCTACACAATTATCGACAGCGCGGCCGAAACGAGGACATGCGGGGTAGACATGCGTACCATACACAAGGCTCGTTTCGGTTCGTGGCTCTGTGAGGCAAACCAGGAATAAAGAATATTCCAACACGGATAAAACATCTTTCAAGTTACTTAAAAGTGATCCGGAAATGTCCCATGGTTATTATGGGCCCATTTTTGCCTAACTCCTGCTTCATCCTAAAATGCCGTCGAAAATTTTCCGTTCCCGCGCGCGGTAGCATGTCCTGACAATAAGCTCAATTGTCAACTGTCAATACCGATCTCAATCTCAATTACAGTATGAGTTGAATACTCGAGATGGTGAACATCCATGAGCCTGATAATGCATCTAATAAATATCAAGCCAGCTGTGCTTAGGATTTTACTATTGCTCAACTTAATGTTCTTAGCTAGCACCCAACAGCTGGCTTTCCATGAATATAGGTGGGCAGACATGTTATCAATTACCGAAAAATCAATCAAATAGAATTTAGGAAGCGGAGGGTTACATGACGGGCGCCAAAAGACTTTAACCGCAGCCTTGTGAATACCAAGATTTAAAGCCGCACAGCAGGTTAGCCTTGCAGCCGCGCCGCACTGATATACTTGTTTGGTGCATTATCTCATTTAATGAGACCACAAGACTTTCAGATAGTCGATCATTGCATTAATCACCACACTCTCCAGATTTATACAACCTCCCTATGGCTAAAATTGCAATAAACGAGTGGGTATGGGGATACAAATTTTGGGGCAGCACAAAAGCGCAAAAACTGCATGTGCCATGGCAGTACCCAACTTCCTACCCGGCAAGCTAAAGCCATGGCAGTACCGGACATTCCAGCCATTCAACCATAATCCGGTCTCCATATTCTACCACCGTGTGCATATTACGGATAAACTGAACCGTTAAGAAGAGGGGAATACAGACCTTCTGCCCCCGTGTCGGTAAAACCCCATCAAACGGGGATCGACATTTTCAGGCGAACAAACGTACGTTCGGAGAATTGTTAATTAGTCTTGAGAAAAGTATATTTACGCTGAATTTCGTGCAGGATGCATGGTTAAAGCTCAGAGAAGACAAATAATAGAATATTTGATTACCGTACGGATATTAAAAAAACCCTGCACCCAGGATTCAGTTGGAAAATCCGTTTTAGCCGTTTTCCGCGGCATTGCACGCCTTAATATTATATTAGCGGCTATTTTAAAAGTTTTTTTTTTTTTTCATGATGCATGCAAGACTAGACTGCGGGGAGACCGTGATGTGAATGTAACTGAGCAAAACTTGCGATGGCCGGCAAAATAGAGCTCTGAGGAGTTGATGAGGGTGGGGTAAAGCACGATCATCCATCTGATTGACAATGTTTATCGACCTCGACCGATAGTCTGTCCCGCATGATATTAAAGCTGCTTCTGTTCACCGGGTAAGCGCGTTATTGGCTGCATGACTCGAGATTTAAAGTGCCATTAGTAGAGAATTCACTGATCAAGCAGTTGTTCTGAGACAGGGGAAAAGTCGTGCGCCAGATTCCCGAATGGGCCGCAATCTTGGTTGTACGCACGGCTCTTTTTCGAAATTGCCGTCTTTTATTCCGTTCCCAACCTCAATTCCTTAGTGCCGCGGCCCACCAAAAAAAAAAACAAAGCGGTTGGAGGCTTCAAACGATTAAATTTGCCATCATCAAATTCAGTATCCCTCACCAAATTAAAAAGACCGGAAGATGCCGCTGATAGATCCGCAGATCAAGGAACTGATGGTTCCAAATGCATGCTTCTCACCTGAGTCTATTAGAGCCTTCCTAAGATATTCCCGCAAACGATCGGATGACAACCTACACAACGCGTTGCCAAGGACCGGATCATGTTCAGAGTACGTCTCGACAGTGCTATTTCCAGAATGGCTTCTTCGAGATTCACTATTGACATTCTGCTCAGATGTAGCAGAAATGAAGCAAACGCCGCGTGTAAGTCCGTCTCAGGTAATTACGGAGGCAAATGAAGAAAATCGACCAGATCCACGACTAGATCCGTATGGTGCAAGAGACTACGGCAAGAAACCAACCGGGCAGGAGCAAGCTATTAAAAACTGGGTATCTACAGAAAGAGGAATTGAATCAATTGTGCGACAGACTTCAGCAGATCACCTTTCTAAGAAATGTGGTGGATATTTCACAAGTCCTCGGACCTATCTCAACGCATATGAAGAATCATTCAAACCAGAGCATTAGAAGGGGACAAAAGTATACGAAAAAAAAAAAATCCACTTGTAAAAACTTGTTATTCTACTATTTCCTGCATTTTCTTGTACATTAAAAAAAGAACATATTAAAAAAAATCCATTGTCATAAATCATAAACACACTATCTTACATTTCTTGCAAGATCACACAAAAAATCACAGAATAATAATAAAAACCAAAGAGAAAAACTTTTATTTGAGTAGTAAAATTACAACTGCTTTAGTAGACGAAACCAAGAATCTTACCAGCAACGTGCTTTCTTCGAGCTTCTTCGTGGTCCATGATACCAGCAGAGGTAGTCAAGATGATGTAACCAAATTGACGAGATGGCAACAAGTTAGTGACCCACTTTTCAATGTCATCAATTCGGATGTTGAATCGTGGAGAGATAACACCAACCTTGTTCAATCGACCGTTAAGTTGAACAACAATCTTACCAGATCGGTGGTCGTCAACGTATTCAAAGTCGTCAATGTATCCTAAAATAAGTATTAGCCTTGTGAACTTTCAATCAAAAGGGAAATGTCAAGAAAACGTCAACACCGAACGATTGGATAAATTATCATTCTGATGATTAAAGACATTTTTCTTTTTTAATCTTTCGAACATTTAAAAGACAGAGAGAGACTGTTTACAGACAATCCATCCAGTTATCAGCTCGAAATCAAAAGGAAAAACAAGACTTACCGTGCTTTTGGATAACAGTCAAGTACTTGATGATGACCTTGGAAGATGGTCGGATCAAGACTTGTCGCTTACCAGCCTTTTCGGCGTTGTTGATGGATTTAAGAGCGTCGGCGAGAACAGAGGTTCGAGTCATCTTTTTAAAAATTGTTAGCAAATTATGCGGAAAAACCTTAGCATTTTCCCCCACGGTACCAAATCTTATTCAGCATTATACACAAAGAACCAATAAAAACCTTGAAGAGTGTCCATTTTTCATGGATTCCTCAAGACATGGTCTTAGGTAATCGGTGTATCACAGACGGTGGCTCAAAGAAGTTGGTTTGGATATTTCATCAACTAACGAAAAACCCATACCAAATTCAGATCAAGCAACGCTGAGAGACCAATACCAGTGGTTGAAATGCTTGGATATAGTTTCCAAGACTTACTGTTTGTCGTTTGAGGTTGAAGTGGTCGGAACTTTTGAGTTGATGAGAGGAAAATAATTAACGTGTTTTTTCAAAAGTATTAAAATTGTTTGTGCAGGAGGTCTGAGATTTACACACACATTGGGAGTTTGAGAAAAAAAGCCCTGATGTATTGACTTTCCTTATTGGGAAGTTGAAGTAACCCTAACTGGGACCGATGAGGCAGACTGTTCCAGGCAGCGATAATCACACCAGCGACGACATGAGTGCGAGCCAGGATCAACGAACGGAGACGTTTCAAAAGGTATGAAATGATGGGAAAAAGTATGGTAATAAAAAAAAAAACTAATAAACAGATCACCAGAAGCTGTATCGAGGTATCGAAGCATGCGCTGGTGGATGATAGAACGTTCAATCCGAATTCGCCAGAGCTAATCAAAGCACTGGAGTCGCTAAAACGCGACTTGGATGCGATTCCGAATCCAGAGCGAACATTTGACGCGCAAATCGGCAATTATGTATTCTATCCGTTATCGCATGTGCTGAATAAAGATGTTGTTGGAGACCGGATCATGGAGCTTTTACTCCAGTGTATGACATTTATCTTGAGGTTCGGGTGGCGGACTAGTTTGGCGTTGGAAAAAGCTCGTGAATTGATGGCGGTGGTTTTATATTTCGTCAGCGGTCCACCAGAAACCAAATCACCAACAAAGGAGTTTTTGAGCAGAAGTAATGAAACCAGGTTAGCAGGGTGTAATGCGATTTCGGCCGTATATGATGCGGCTGCAGCGTCTAACAAGTCTCTAGCATCGTTGAGTAGTTTGCCAATGATTGCGCATAGTATTACGGTGTTACTAGAGTGCTTGGAACATGGTCATGAGATGATTAACTTGCAACTCGCCGCGCTAGATGGGCTAACCACCGTGTTGTATGAAGTAATTAAAGATTCAGATGCGTTGGCAATTGTGGTGCCCGGAGTGGTGTCAACAGTGACCAAATTGGTGAATGGAAAGTTTGGAGGTGTATGTCATTTCAAGGTCGCTGCATTGGCATTGGATTTGTATGGTGGGTTGCTTGCGATGGTTTACAATGACGTGGAATTAGCGGCCGACGTCAGCGAGCATCGAAAGAACCGACCTCAAGCTTGGTTAAAAGGAAGCAAAGAACAGGTAAGGATATCCTTGAATTCGATAATCGCAATTAGGTCACATCAAAGAATCGAAGTAAGGAAGGCCATGTTGCGAATGTGTCAACGGTTGTTAAATGGCAGCGAGACTTCATTAGATGTTTGCCTACCATGTTTAATCGACACTGTGGTATTTTACATCAGCGATGACGACTTAGATGAGCAAGCTGAATCGTTCTTATCCAACAAAATGGCGACTTCTTATCCTGTGAAGAGAACGGTCCAAGACAGAGTATATGATTGGATTGAGTCAATTCCTCGGCTATTCAGTTCTCACGACGATAAAATGCCGGTATTAGTGGTTAATTCCATCCAAGCCGGAATCAAACTTCTCGAGGATAATGATGTCGATAGTCAGGCGATGCGACAAGGGTTAATGGAAACTTTGACAACGTCCATTTCAATCGACAAGGCCAGTAACAGTCAATCAACTCCGATTTTCAAGTTTGACCCTTCAAAGATGCTCACAGAAAGCCGAATGGTGAAATCAAATATTAGCTTTGACAACCTTGGCGTGGTAACAAATTTATCAATGCCCACACAAAAGTCACTAGTCCAGCTTCTTTATCGCCTAGGGTCGATAAATGCCGGGGTAGACATGTTTCAGGCGTTGCTGCGGCAATCGGAGCAGGCGAGAGATGAAACGAGGCTCACGACTTTTTGGATGGCAATCACTTTACTCAAGGGTGCGACATCGTCTTCCTTGATAGAAAATGAAGTGGATGAATGGATGGTTACAGAAACTACTGGAAAAGATGTCGGGCTTTTTGACGCGGTATCTGATGCATTAGCGGCTAGTCATGAAATTATCGAGCAAGGCACCGTCGCCAAGGTGAGCCGCACTCCCGTCCAGGAGTCAATTATTGCTGTGGCATTGGATGCAGTTGCCGTGGCCGCTGGATATATGGGGAAAGACTTTGAATATGAGCTGGTGGAGAATATATATCCGATTGTGAGTTACTTGGGGTCGAGTAATGGGTTTGTGCGACAACAGGCCCAACGGACCATTTCTCAAGTCGCGGAAAGCTGTGGGTACGAAAGCGTAAGAGAGCTTTTGATCAAGAACGCTGATTATTTGGTGGATGGAGTCAGTTTAAAGTTGAATACTTTGGACATTACCCCGCAAAGTGCTACTATTCTGTCAACGTTGATCACACTAGCAGGGCCGTCTCTTGCACCATATCTGGACGACTTGGTGGCCACCATGTTTGTCATTTTGGATAACTATCATGGGTATACACAACTGACTGAAGGTATATTCAATGTTTTCCAGACGCTGGTGGGCGAGACTGTTAAAGGGTATGCAGGTCAGTTGGCTATTGAAAGCACTGACCGTCCAATGAAGCGGAAGATCCTTGAGTCTTATGACGAAGTTGTTGAACAGCTGAGGTACAAGGCAGAAGAGCCTGAATTGGAGCCATTAGGTCCTGAATCTCACGGAAACAAACCGTTCCAACGTGACCAACCTGCAGACAGTGACGATGAAGAAGACGAGCTTGATGAAGAACCAGCGCATGGATCAGCGCCAATGGATACTGCTGAGGATGACGAAGAAAACGAATGGAATTCTCCAGTGGCTCGTCCTGCATACCATGTGGTAAAGCGGATCGTGTCATATGCAGATTTGTACTTGACGCATGAATCGGCCACGTTACGGTATAACCTGCTAAAAGTCATTGACGACGCAATTCCGGTGCTTTCTACTAGTGAAAAGGAGTTTTTACCAGCAGTTAATGAGTTTTGGCCGGTCTTGGTGTCTCGATTAAACGATTCAGAGACGTTTGTGTTGGTCCAAGCTCTGGAGACTGTTGGGTTGACATGCCAGCACGCCAAATCTTTCATGAGCACACGGATTGAGCAAACTTGGTCTAGATTGTTGTCGTTTTTACCCAAAAGAATGACAGCTAAAAGACCAAAGTTCTCTGACGAACAGAAACGGTTTGATGCGGTTGTCGATTGCATCTCCCGGATTGTCGAGAACACACCAATCCCTGAGAAATTGTTTGATCAGTTTGTGAGATACATGGCACCAGTTCTTAACCATGAAAATTTCAAAGGGATTAGATCAGCTTTGGAACAAATCAACCCGGATACGGTGTGGTTGGAGTGCTCAATGCTGGAGACGCCGGTTTTAACGCTGCCGAAATCGTCGTTATGTCCGCCTGTACAGTTTATTGCATTTTAGAATTTACATAGATTAGAATTGTGAAACAAAAAGAACTGTGTATTTATTAGATTAATCTTGAGGCTTTCGAGTTAGGCGGCCGGATCTGGTAGTACGGGGTGTAATCACTTCGTCTTCACTCTCGCTTTCTTCCTTCTTTACCTTCTTTGCAGGCTTCTTCTTTGGTGTTGCGGCGGATTTACGCTTAGAGCTTGAAGGAGCATTGGCTGAAGGGCCAGTTTTTATCTGCAATTCCGGTACAAACGCTGCAGTTCGACCACCGACAGTAAGATGTTCAATTATATTCCCATCGGGCGTCTTGTCCTGTTCATTCTTTCTTCGTTTCCCCCATCGATACAACATGAGCCAATCGCCAGGGAAGGCAGCCGTGTTGCCCTCAACTTCCGCCACAAACGTGCAAATATCAAGCACTTTGTTATACAAAGTCTTCATTTGTTCGTCCGTCATTTCGTTAGTCATTTGTTCAGGATGTAGTCTAGCCTGGTAACAAATCTCATCTGCCATCCAGTTGCCGATTCCTGAAAAGACTGACTGATCCATCAAAAGAGTTTTGACGGCAATCTTACGTTTTGACACATTGGCGCTAAACGTCTCCAGATCCCATCGATCGTCAGTCTTCTTGGAGAAATCCAATCCAAGTTTTGATAATGGTTCTTGTTTCATCAATTCATCTTCATCCTTTGCAGTCATTAACCGCAACTTGCCCAATCGTCGTGGATCCAAAAACGCCACTTCCGTACCTTCTTCATCGTCCAGTTTCAGCACAAATTTGTAAAACTTTGGCGGCCATACATCGTCCTTGACTTTTTTAATATCCATTTCTACCAATTCTTTCTTTGAGTCGGCATCCAGCAACCGTTCTTTAGCATTCTTATCCCCGCCATTCTCCATCACAATGAAATGCGTCTCGATCCCCATGACTTTAATCCACCCAGTCATACCGAAATGCATCAAAAGCACTTTATCATCTTCTTTGGTTTTTATCCAAAAGTATTTCCCATGTCGTCCTACATCTACTACTGTCTGGCCAGCAAACTCTTTTTCAAACGATGAATTTGTAAGCGGTGATACAAAAACTTTGTCGTCCACTGTAGTATCAATTGTCTTGATTTTCTTGTTCAACACGAATTTTCGCAGAATCGACGACGCGTGAGCAACCTATAATGAAAATAGTATTAGTAATTTCCTTGTGAAAACTAGGTCTTACTTCTCCAAGTTCAGGCATTTTGAGGACAATGGATGAATGGAACTGAGATCTTGATAGAAATTTCTCGCGTGGGTCACGCGTAAATTCAGTTGGCGTTCCATTTCTAAGCTTTTCTAGCCAGCGCCGAGCACCATGGACAGAATGACGAAATGCACCTCTGCAACCGAGCATTTTTCTAGTTCCGGAACCCTCGGGTGAATGTAGATGTGATTGGCTGTGTGGGGTTTCGGGAAGCCGTGTTCGGAAACTCACTATTGTTCGATCGGACCACCGGGGTGTCATGCGTCATCCACGTGTGCTGCAATTAACTTCCCTTACTCAACAAATCTACGGACTAGTGGCAACGTAGACATAAGACGAATAAACCAATGATAGTTTGAATGTAGTAGAGATTTAAACATACATGTCAGCCAAATTTTAGTTGATCAGTCAGCTCTCTATCGATCTCAGCCTTGAGAGCTTCAGCCGCACAACGTGCAGTGTGGCGATAGAAATGCCAGTGATGCAGATACTGCACGGTTATTATATGGCCCTATTAGGTAGTGTGCTATGTTTTTCTCCATTTGATAAGATAGGTAGCAAGAATACGACCTACTTTAGTACGTACGTACCTCGTGGACTTTTGGACTGACTCCGCAATTATCCCACCTATTACCGATTAGCCATTGGAACGGCACAAGCGAGTTCCGTCAACCCCTAGCCCAATCTCGATGATGAAACTGGATAAAGGCAAAAACAATAAAATTATTAGAGCTATAGTTAAAGAATCCAATCAAGACCTACATTAGTCGAATTTCTGAGATTAAAAAATCTATTCCTATGGCGGTATCGGATCGGGGTAGTGCGCAATCGGCAGGCCCTGAATATGGCGCCAGCTCCGCCGTTTGTTTCTGTATAAAAAAGTCCCATCGCCCGGGCTCGAAAAACTCAGTCCATTAATCCTTTTCATCTTTCCAACAAGAGCGAGTTTCCCTCCGGGCCACAAAAAAAAAAAGATGCGACAACCTATTCCAAAACTTGAAGATTTCGATGTATCACCAGTAACCGGGTTTTTGCCCGATGAACTACCCGTGAAACGGCTTAGTAGTTCATATTATGACCCATGGGAAAACCTTGCCGAAAACCTCCCGGCGTTGATTCTTACTCGTCGGTTGAGAGGACTGGTTGATAAAATGCCGGTTTTGAGCACAGATGAACTAAAATCCGAAGCAGAATGGCGACGAGCTTGTGTAGTTCTAGGGTTTGTTGCACATGGTTATGTATGGGCCGGTGACCAACCATCAGACCACTTGCCGAAACAAGTATCTGAACCTTGGGTGGCTGTTAATGATCATTTTGAACTCCCGGCTGTTATTACATATGCTGGTGTATGTCTATGGAACTTCAAGACAATTGTATCACCAGATCCAGCAGACTGGGATCTGGATAACCTAGCAACGCTAAATACTTTTACCGGCTCGATTGATGAAAGTTGGTTTTACCTAGTGTCGACAGCTATCGAACGACAAGGTGCGCCATGCTTAGCTACCGGGCTGGAGGCCATCCGAGCATGCCGAAATGAAGATTCGCAGACAGTTGTGAAATGCTTGCAAACATTAGCAGAAGCTATTGACGATATCAACGGATCGCTGGGTAGAATGAACGACATGTGCGACCCACATACTTTTTATTTCCGAATTCGACCATACCTTGCAGGATGGAAGAACATGGCCGATGCTGGTTTGCCAAGTGGTGTTAGATATGGTGATGAAGAAGAATATCGGCAGATCTCTGGTGGCTCCAACGCTCAGTCATCGTTGATTCAAGCGCTAGATATTCTATTAAATATTGAGCACCATCCAACCGGTATCAGACCACGAAAGCATAAACAAAGTGATGAACAGAACAGCGAAGATGAAGGTGAAAAACCACAGGGAAAGAACAATTTTATTTATGATATGAGAACTTATATGCCAGGACCACACCGACGATTCTTGGAAGAACTACAAAAAGTCGCCGATATACGGGAATATGTAATGTCTCATCGCGAGGAAGCGCCTGAATTGATCATTTCATATGATGCATGTTTAGCCATGCTAAGAGCATTCCGTGATAAGCATATTCAAATTGTTTCGCGGTATATCATCTTGCAAGCACGAGAAGCTCAACGAAAAGCCGGTGCACAAGCCACTAAACGTGATGGTCTTGCGACTTCCAAGAATGGTACTAATAACAACCGTGGCACCGGTGGCACTGCATTGATTCCATTCTTGAAGCAGGCTCGGGACGAAACTGGCGATCCAGCCGCATCGTCATGGGGTAAGCGACTGTTGAGTGATAACCATGTCACGATTCGACCCAGCAAGAAGTTCCGGTTTTCGTCTAGCTCCGATGAAGAACCAGGGTCCAAAAAGTATGCCGATGCTCCTCATAATGCCCCATTGCCTGCTCCATTTAGGCATAACAAGGTTGGTCAAAAGGAAACAGCAGGAGACCATTCCAGTGATTCCACGCAGTCTGTAGGTCTTAATGGCCGATGGGAAGTAGAAGAAAACGATTCTAAAGATATTGCACATTGGTAATCTAAACTATGTGCGTGTGTGTGTGCGGGGGTTTGTATCTAATAAATATATACGTACTGCTAATAAAAAAGAAGAATGAACAAACAACAAAATCAAAAAAATCAAAAAAATCAACAAAAACACTAGAAAATACCAAGCAATTTCTTCCGGGGCTTCTTCTCTTTTTCCTTTTCCTTTTCATCTTCCTCATCCTCATCCACATACAAATACTTCATCAGTTCAGCGCGATCGGTCCAATGACGGATTCGTTTGCCATAGATATAAAGAGGAATGGCCCATAAGCACAAAAAGATTTGGATAATACCAAACGTAACATATGTCCATTTTGGACCAGAGTCTTCGTTGAATTTAGGCACAAAAAATGAAAAGCAAAACCCCAGGGTATTTTTGGTCAGGTTTAAACTAACCAATGCTTCAGATGCAAACATTTTGTAACTATCAACTGCATAAGTAATCGCAGTAGTAGACCCCAAGGAACAACCAAACCCAAGGAACCCCAAGAAAATAGCTGGTACAATCCAATGATCTTCCGCATCTACTGACCAGCCGAATCCCATCATACCCAAGGTTACTGTGATCATAACCGGAAGCACCATTACCAACCGAAATTCAGGCTCATAAACCCCATTATTTTTTCGTGTCATAACTCGAACAATAATATCAGACATTCGCCCAGCTACCGCAGACCCTAAACAACCTCCGAGAAACGTTGCAACATAAAGCAAACCGACAGAGGTTGCAGGGAAATTATATGGTGCATGGGAAAACATTTCTGAAACAACTTCCGATATAGTAATCAACCACACCACAGACATTGCATATGTCACAATGGCAAACAAAACTCCAGGATATGCAAACAATACAAATGGACGAAGCGCAATCATCCAAATTTTGTCTTTAGATAGCTCACCATTCCATACGACGAGCGTATCTTTGAATGACTTTCTGGGATTATACGCCGAGTTCATACTCAAGGCCCGACGGGTATACCGCGAAGCCATCGATTGAACAGAGTGATTGGCACCCCGATTATACATTGACGGTCTGCTATGGCCATCATCACCGTCGTTGCCATCATCTGGTACATCGGCAAATGTTGGGTGTCGTTCCATTCTCTTTCGTGGGTTGAGCCCTTCGCCGTGACTGGCATCCGGAGTTGCCGCCGCACTAATAGCGGGTGTAGCGGCATGAGATCCTGGCTCATTATGATGAGCCGAAAAGTTGGCGAAGTACCCTTCTTGATCAGCAACGTGTTTTGAAGGAGTATTACTCAGATCAAACTTTGTCTGCTTTTCAGGTTTCGAAGGTGTCCCTGTCCCTGGAGTTGCAGATGTTTCTCCTGCTGGAGTTGCTGGTGGGGGACTTGCACTTGGAGTCGCAGCAGCGGCCTTCGTTTTCTTCTTCTCATTCAAACCCTCACCTGTTGTATTAGAATGTCCAGATTGCGTCGACATTTGAGATAGCAAAGAGTTTGCACGAGCTTCTCTTGCCATTCTGGTTTCACGGATCGATCGAGAATCCGTTGGTACAGCTGTTCGATCCCAAAACGTCTCTGGTACGAAAAAAAAGGTCAAAACCAAATTCATCCCCACAATCATGGTTTCGATCCAAAATAACCAATTCCAGCCCAAATTTTGAATAATAAACCCTGCAATCATTGGCAAGATGTTCTTTCCGCCCAGTAACAACAAGGTATAAATCCCTAACCGGTATGCACGCTCATGCATAAAATAAATCTCTGCAATCGATGACGACGGCAAAGCTTCCGTTGGTGACCCACCGAATCCCATAATGATACGCGCTCCAAGCAATGATTCAAAGGAATGTGATGCACCTGCCCAGATCGACCCAGCTATCCATATTACCAACGCAGCTAAATATACGGGTCTTTTACCGTATTTTACTGCCAAAGGTGCAAAGATCACCGATCCAAACCCTAATACCAACATATAAGCACCAACTAAAAATGCCAATCGTGATTGAGTCACTCCGAAATCTGCAGACATACTGGTGAAAGCTGCCGCCAGAATGGCAGTTTGACCCCCAATAATAAAAGAATGGAACCCAATCACCACCAGAGCCATATCACGACGCCACATTGGCCAGTTCAGGGGATCATTCGGATCATTTTGAGGTTGAGGATGCAATACAATCCCATTAGAAGTTCTCTTTAATCCATCATCATATCCTTCGTCACTTTGAGGGCTTTGACCTTCGGTATTATTACTAACAACCCCTTCTTGACCTCCTTGTTCTGTCGTTTGGCTGCTATTAGATTCACCATCTATACGTGGTTCATCATGGTGCCTTTCATGATCACCACGTGGCACCATCATTACGACGGTACCTGTAACTTCACCATAATAATCGTTGGGTTGTAAAATCCCTAACCGACCTTTAGGCATACTTGTCGTTGTTAAGATCGTTTGGGAGGCGTTACGGGATAAAAAGCTTAGGGCAAGCGGTTTGTATCACAATGTGTAACAAGCAACAAAAAAAAAAAATTGTCTTGAGATACCGAGCCAATTTTATAAATTGTTGATTAGGGCACGTTTTTTTTTTTTTCCTGTTTTGTTACCCCTTATTGATCCTTGTATTACTATTATGAGTAGATCAATCACACGTATGCAAGTTCAGATCGTGTTATATAGGAAATGAAGACGCGAGTGAGTGCAATGCAACAAGTGTAATTTTCTCTGCTGATCAGCTGCACGGTTGGTTGATAACGCTGGAGAAATACGATATGACGTCTTTAGAAGCAGACTGATTAAAATGATAAAGATCGATTAAGCTGTTATAATGCTTTTAATGGCCTATTGTAAAATAATCTTTCTATAACGTTTGTGGCTGACATAACCATAACCCTCACCCCTTAGGCTGAGGCTCTTATCCTGGCAGTTGCAGAACGCTTTTGTTACAATACTAGCGTTGGTAAATGCTTGGCCCTGTCATAGTGTTTGTAACTAATGGCAACGGCTTTTTAAGGAGTAAAAAATTACACTTGCAGGCGCTTGCGCTGGTCGGCACAGCCCAGCCCAATAAATCTCAGCTGGGGAAATAGCTACACCATTTTTAGACGCCCCAATTTGCCCACTTCATACACGGTTGTCATCAAAAAAAAAACATAAAAACAAGAGGAGATATTCTTTAAAAAAAACACTTTCGCATGAGTCAGAACTATAGTAGAGTATGTTAACAGAAGAAGCTGTCTACGGTATAAAGATGTCAATGATAGCGTCTGGAAATTTTATTCCTTTTTTTTTCTTTCCAAAAAGTCTTGTGAAAATGTGAAATTACTAACCAAATAGTTAACCGGTAGAGAAGCGTCTCCTCCGCCGCAATATGAATCAAGTGACCACGGAGATCATACAGAAGAAAGAGACAGGCTGGTAGAAGCTTTTGAAGATAGTTCGGATGAAGAAGAAGATGATGATGGAAACGTACTGGAAGAAGACTGGGAGGATGATCGTAATGTCGACAGTAATGGTCGGTCATTAAACCCCTTTTCCAGACGAAATCCAGAATATCAACAGGTGACTGGGGTTGGTGGTTCTAATGATGTACTATACGACGCTGAGAATAATACTTACAGTACTGGAGCACCAAGTTCTTCGTTAGTTGCTGCTGAACCATATCAACCAGCCGTGTCATCGTCGCCACCCGCCTCTAATGCACCATCTAATAATAATAATAATACTACGGCACCACTTTTTGGGAGATCCTTTTTTGCCAACTGGCGATTCAATCGGTCTAGAAGCGGAGGTAGAACTAGTAATAATGACGGTGTGTTTGCAAACTTGACCGCCAAACCTGATAATAGTGGCCAAGAAAAGCCAGATGACGACACTCCACCAACATATGAAGAAGCTGCTGCAGATTCCACACCGCCGTATTGGGAAACCACCATTATGACACCTGGGTATGGGGATGAATTGTTTATCGAAGGGTTGCCAGTGGGGTCACCAGTTAATTTTATTTGGAATATGATGGTGTCATCAGCATTTCAGTTTGTGGGGTTCTTTCTTACCTATCTTTTGCATACATCTCATGCCGCAAAGCAAGGCTCTCGAGCTGGTTTAGGGTTTACACTAATGCAATGTGGATATTATTTGTCTCCTCAAGGTACTAGTTCTGCTCCAACTGAACCTCCAAATGAATTTCAGCCTTCTGATCCGAATAGTCCTGATGTTAGTGATGGACTAAATGGGCAATTCACTCAAGAACATGCTAACGCTCCCACGACAACTACTTCAGACACTACTGGTAGTGATGATGATGCAGGATCTGGATATATTTCAATAATATTGATGGTGGTCGGTACTATTATTATTATCAAGTCTGTTTCTGATTATTTCCAAGCTAGAAGGATGGAATTGGCCATTCTTGCCCCAAATACGACGGAGAATGCACCAGCATCGGAAACAACGGGGACATCGAGAGAGTCTACTAGTGAACCGGAGAATATGGTTTAAGCTTTTTGTTTTTTTCTTCTTGATGAGTAATTCCTTCTTCAATGTTATTTTTCTTCTTCTTTCTGAACTATTTATTATATTTGTGTAATTAATGCATTTCATCACTGATCGTCTTTTATATACTGTAAGCCGCACGGCGAGGTTTTAACCTATGCCAGGACGGTCATGACCTTTTCATACACAGTAAATACAATACCACCACTGAAAATCAACCTACCCAATCTAGGAGTGGCTCCCTTCCAGAAAGTCATAACCCCTTCATCCTTAAATACCTTGGCGAAACAATTCAATGTACCAGTGTACATTTTCTTTGATTCCAAGCTTTGCATTCGCGTCTTTACCGTGTCCAACGGCATTGTCGAATACACAGTAATGATACCAGCAACTGCACCAACTCCAAAAGTCTCCACCGATGATAATGGTAGCGATGGATCAGGCTTTTTAGCCTGGATCATAGTTTTCATTGCATTATAAGATCCCAATCGGACCATCTGGTTCGCGGCTTGTCTCATAGTCACCGGCACCACACCTTTATAAATTCCAGAAAGACCTCGATCTCTAAACAACTTCAACGGACCTTTGACAATCCCTTGGTATTTTGGAGATTTGGTTTGTCGATCATCAATCATTGCGGTCTTGATAGTCTCAAACGGAGTCACCGCGACCACCGATTCTAGTACACCTGCACCCAGCCCAGCGATTGCACCCCGAGTCTTGCTCAAATGGCCGTTTTCATCAGTCAATGCTCGTTTAATAGAGTCGAACCCTAGGAACCGCACTGAAGCTTTCATTGTATTTCCTACCACAAATGCCCCACATCCCGTATATAACGAAGCCAACCCTTGATTTCTGGCAGTGTTGACAATCAATGTAATAGGATTCCTTGATGCGGTGGAAGTCTTGTCAACGAGTTGTAATCGGGTTTTGGCGAATTCAAATGGATACTATTGTCTGTTAGTTTCAAAAACAAAACCATAATCTGTATCAACTTACCGTAATTGTACCCTCGATACCACCAGCAAGCCCACCGGCTACTAAAGACTTCCATGCTTCTGGCTATTCTCTGTGTTAACATTCATCTAGACGACACTAGTATCATACGTTTTTGTTCTCTGGTTTAGACATGATGTATACACAGTTATAAGAAAGTGAAATATCCAAACCTCCGAAATACTGGTGAGTCTTTTTTTTTTTGTGTTTCTTTTGAAAGTTCACGTGACTTCAAAATCATCCATAGGTTAACCGAAAAATTACCGCGACATATATAAACAAATAAATTGAGACAGACACAGTTAAACCTTATTTATCGTACGTTCCTCGTCGTCACTATCTACATTGAATTCTTCGTCGTCAACTTCACCCAGTTCATACTCTTCCGCAGCGTCAGCATTGAGAGCCTGACTGGACGCGGTTTCAGATTGGGTAACTGATGTATATGGCAGTTCGGTTTTGTTACGACGTGAGAAGATGCGGCCCATGAGGCTATCCCAGATCTGACGACGACGGACTTTACCAAGCATGAGATATACAATGACCATCAAGATTCCAAGGAATAAAAGTGACCCCCATAACCGATGCGAATGCTTGCCGAGAATATCATCCAGATCTCCCCATCCATGGTCATCGTCATCATCATCCGCTGCTTTACGCGACTCTTCCAACGAAGGCCGTTTCTGCTTCTCAGTGCCAAAAGCCCATAGAGTGCTACCTGGAGCTTTGATACCTGATTCCTTATCATTGCTACCCATTTCACCGGATGCATAAAGCACAGCTCTGCCCAATGTCCACGAGAATTCCACTTCGTTGATCTTCTCTGCGGCTTGAAGCGGTTTGAGATACTTTGCCAGCGTCTCGTCTTTTGACTCAACCTCCTTGTGTTCCTTTGGAAATTCAAATCCTTCATTGATCACCCCGGCAAGCCAGCTTGATTTGAAGCATAAATTGCTCAATTCAGTTTCACTCAGATCGCTGAATTCTGACGACGAGTTCCCCACCAGTTGCGTCCAATCTCGTCCGCAAAAGTCTTGTACTTTTGACGTAAGCTCGCCATAATCAAGGTTACCGCCAAGTTCAAATGCATTGGTTGAGTCCCAGTATTCGCTTACTCCGACAAAATGGTTAATTTCAAAATCAAAGTCCGGCTTGTCTTCTTCCTTAATATCTTTCAACAATGGCTTTAGCGCAGCAGAGCAGTTGCCAAAATCTCCCGTCCCCACCAATCGCGGCCCTTCTTCCTCCTTCTTCTTGCCATCTTTAGCCTTTTTATCCTTGTCATCATCATTGTCTTCGTCATCGTCATCTGAGTCCGAGTCTGAGTCACTATCGTCGTCATCAGTATGAGCATGGTTGCCATCAGTATCAGTAAGGTCTTCTCGAGCGTCTAACTTCACCTCTGAATAACCCTTTGGCATACATGGATCTTTAATCTCTCCATCTTGCTCTTTCAATGTCTCCAGGTACTTTCTTCGAGCTTCATTAACACCCATTCCCAAAAACGTCTGCGTATACACATCATATTCAGCATCATCGTCGCCACCCTCAACCGACTTTAACTGCAATTTGAACAGTTTCTTCTTATTCTCTTCAATCTCGGTCTTATTCGGAACAAATGCGATCTGAGCGGATGCTCCACCCATATCTAAAAACCCATATGTCGAATGTCCTTTGCCATGTTCATGAGTTTTTGGATCATCAATGCCTCCAATCAAATAGTTGAGCCCCAGCCAGCCAAATAATCCTTCTGTCTCACCATCAATTATATTCAGTTGCGTTGTACAATCCGGCAAAAAAAAGTTACTCTTTTCGTGAATATATTTGCAGGTATTCTCAAAGATCTCATCCACCTTTTTCCCATCTTTGTCCTTCAACAATCGCATACCAGCAGTGGCATGCAAGAAAATCGGTGTACGTGCCTGTTGTTCCTTTGGCACTACCGACTTTGCATACTTTAACAATGGCTTCAAGTGCTTTTTCCCAACCTTATCAGTCTTGTCTGAAAATGATGAAAGTCCTGGTTTAATCTTCTTCGTCCATTTATTCCCTAGTTTACTCACATGCGGGAACGGTCGGATTTCATCCTTGTCTTTGGGTTGGTATTCCTTGTCAGGATAATTGTAAACATGAACTCGAGATCCAGACGACCCAGCATCGATAATTACAACATAATTGTATGGTATCTTGTCAGATACAAATACTGGCCCTGAATCTGGCATCGTTTAGAGGGGGAGGAGGGAGGAGGTTGGTCTGGCAAGTGGGAGAAAAATTAAAGAAAGGGTTAAAACAAAACGAAAAACGTTTGTTTCAAATAGTATCCCAAAAGTCTATTACATAGGCCCAAAAATTCCTAATCGCGGGTTTTATGTGTTTTTTTTTTTTTGAATCATAATCCGCTTATTTAAAGTACAACAATGTAGAACCAGTGAGCTTACCGTCGGAAGTTAGTTGAGTAGAGGTTTCAGTGAATACAGTCTTGACAGCTTCTCCGTCAGTAACACCATTCAACTTACCAGCAACAGTTTCCAAAGAAAGATCATCAAGCTTGTCAATGATGGAATCGACATCGCTGAGGATAGCATCAATTTTGTCGTCAGCTCCAAAGTAGTTGACATCCTTAACAGCAGTTCGAATGATTCGCTTGTTCTTCTTCTTGGCGTTCTTTGCAGCTTCCTTATTCTTCTTACCAGATTCCTTGGCAATCTTTGCTGCGGCTTCATCTTCAGCCTTCTTTCGATCAGCTTCTTCCTTAGCCTTTCGTTCAGCTTCAGCAGCTTCTCGTGCGCCGGCTTCTCGTTCCCATTTTCGTTGTTCCTTAGCCTTCTTTTCAGCATCCTTGAACATCTTGATTCTTGGATCGTTGGCAGCTGCAGTATCAACAAGCTTTCTCAAACGAACAGTATCTTCAGTCTTTCTCTTAGCTCGAGCACTCTTGTTCTTCTTTTCAATGTGTCGCTTGTTGTCACGGTTAGAAGTGTCATCTGGAACATCTTCATCCAAATATTCAAAAGATCTCCAAGAATCAAAGGCATACCAGAAATTGTAGAAAGAGTCAATTTGTTGCTTGGTAGAATCCATGGTACCCAAAGTTGGTACTGGCTTCTTGTTTGAAAACCGACCTTCAGCTTCGAATACTGGAGCCCATTGTTCAATGAAATCGCCCTTGGCCATTTGCTTCTTGGATGGTGGTAGAACATTAGCAGCTTCATCAACAGAGTCGAATTGTCGTCGTCGAACTGGGTCAAGGAGCAATTCAAAAGCCTTTTGAATACACTTGAAGAAGTTATCAGCTTCGTCACCAGATACACCGCTGGCAGCCTTCTTATCTGGATGATGCTTCAAAACCTTCTTTCGGTGCGCGATTCGGATTTGTTCTTCAGTAGCATTGAATCGATACTTGGACAACCCCAAGACTTCATAATGATCTTGTTCTTTCCATTCCTTAGGATCTCGAGTCATGTTTTCTGGGTTGTCATCTTCGTCTTCAACCAAACCGGCGTTTGGATCTTCTTCAATCTTTCTGACGTTTTGTTCAGCTTGAATCTTTTCATCTTCAGACCAGGTTCGACCTCGCAAGGTTCGTCGAGCATGGGCCAAGTACCCTGGACCAACTGGTTCAACAGCTCGTTTAATTGGAGAGCTGAATGTGTCGTAAGCTGCAAATGCTTCTGGAGCAGCCCAGTCTTGAGGCAATTGTGGTAAAGACATGGTTTGTTGAAGGGGAACAGAAAGAAAAAAATTTAAAATTTTAAAAATTTCACAAAATAAAAGTCCTCCAGTAATTTTTTTCACCAAAGTTACCCGGCAGATGTGCGGCGAAACTCACTTGGGAAGACTGAAATTTTGAGTGTGGACATTCTAAAAGAAACTGTAACAATGACAAGTCTTGCGGTTCAAGATCTAGCATTTTTTGATGATGGGTCATTGGTTCGAAAGGATTCTCTTCATTTTGTATCGGCAACGTTAGATGTTTCGCAAACTTGGCTTACCGAGGTACTCTGCGGTCGGATCAAGAGTTCTGGTGCACCTGTTACCTTGGTCACATTTCAAGATCATACATTGTTGCACGAAAAGGGGGTAAAGAAATATGGAATAGAGCCGACGATACAGAAAAGTCAATTCAATATGGTAGATTTGTCGTCAAAATTGTTCGATACTACTAAAGGAAAGTTTGAAAACTCGTCGCTTAAAACCCTCCTTGAGCCAGTCAAGGTGGCTCTTGCTTTGCAACAGAGTCCAGTTTTGGTTCTAGAAAACCCAGAAATCCTACTATCTGCAGGAAGCTCGGCGCTGGAGGTTGTTAATTTCGTTGTACAGCTGCAGGAGCTAAGTAGCGCCGTCTACGTGATGAGTAACAGCGACGAGGCGCTTATCAATGACGACTCGCCTATTGCAGAGCAAACACATTTATTTATTTCGCAAATTCTACACAAATCTTCATTGTTTGTATCGCTTCGACCCTTTGAAACTGGCCGTGCGGATGATGTAACTGGCGTATTGCGGGTAACTCCTGGTCCAAAAGTTGTTGAAGACGCGACAGCTCTTGTTACTGAAGCCGAGTATTTATATCTAGTGTTAGACTCTGTGAAATTGTTCTACAGATGATTTAAATAATAATAACAGAAAACAAGAAGCAAACCCCAGATTTACAAACCATAGCTGGATCTTTTTTTGGTGTAGATATCATCTAGTACAAACTCAATCGCACATCGAGCCCAGATGATACTAATCATTGGCCATATACTTCTCTCGCCGATAGATATCCAATAATCCACTTTATCCTTGATATTATGCGAGTCAAACACTTTCCCAAAATCATGCACCAAAGACGGAAGTTCTGGAACAATCGTCACTTGGAACCCATTTGGAATATTCTCATCCAAAAACCATTGTCTTGCAAAAGTCGGTAAAAGCCGCAGATGCGATGACTGCACCAGCCGGTGTTGGAACTCGAGCCGCAGCAGTTTAATGAGCCGAATCCGCCACGATTGATACCCGCGATGTTTAAAATCGGAAAGAAATAACGGCGCAAAGTATGGTCGTGCTAATGAAACCACAAAGTTGTTCACATTAAAGAGTTCCGAAAGTCGGATATATGGGGACTCTCGTTCTGTCATATAAATAGTCTGGTTGGATGGAAGATATTGAATCTTAGCGTCCACAAATGGTACAATATTCCCCTTGCGATCTTTGGCTAATAAATCAATGTTTTTGTGCAATACTCCAGACCCTATACTTGCACTAGCCGCTGACCAGATTACCACGTGAGGCGCTGACAGGTAGTTGAGCAAAGTGGGGATCTGAGATGCAAACCCCTTGGATTCTTTGGAATTCGGTGTCACTGTTATATTCAAAACCCGGTCTGTCTTGAGATATGCTTCTTCAAAAGTCATATCCCCAAGTTTATCTTTAATGTACTGCTCAAACATGATAATCTCTGGAGGACAGAGCGAGGTGATGATCCCTTCCGCCACACTATTGTAGGTCATGTCAGCATATTCGCTCTTTAAAAGCCCCGGCATCTCCGTGGACACGTTGTCTAACGTTTCCAGTAGGGTTTCATCATCGCTGCCACAAACCAAGCTGGCGACCAATGCGCCAACAGTAGAGCCACTGAGAATTCTCGGTAGCAACCCATGAGCAAGTAATGATTTCACCGCCCCAATGTGACATAGTCCAAATAATGAACCACCATGCAGAATTAATGCTGTATTCCCGAACGATTGTCGTGTATCGTGGAAAAAGTCCAGCTGTTGTTGTACACTCATGCTTGAAGTTTCCGGCTGTTTTGTATCGATATATTCTAAGCATCCCACCACTTGATTGACATAATCCTCAATAAGCAGTTTTGTGCCGGAATATGCTCTATTGTATAACTGCGTTGTAGCGATGGAACCCAAATTCCGCAACAGTCCTGACCGTAACCGATCCGTCAACGCGTGTAGATTACCAGTTTCTTTAGCTTCCGCTAATTCTTTGTATCGCCTGGATATCAGTTTATAGTCGTACTTGCGGCTAACCGGGTTTTGTCGCCAGATGTCATTGCCCAGATGTGAATCCAGCTTGTAGGCCAGTTCTTCCCACTCGCGGAACGATCCCGCTGAATCAAGCTTGGTTTTCAGCCTATGTTTTTCATCTGTCTTTGTAAAGTGGTCCCATACTCTCTATAAAAATGCATATGTTAGCACTTTAACTGTTTGTTCCCATTTGCAGGTAAAAGAACTTACGTTTTTCCAGAACCAAAACACGTCCGTGAGCAGCTCTACCCAAGCATACACCAGCCACAATGCAGTGTCCTTGGATTGTATAACCAACAGAGTGAACCGATGCCTGTTGAAAAAGTTGTTGACCATGCTTATTGGTCGGAAACTGGTGTGGTTGTTGTTGTTGTGGTGAAAATGATGACCATGATAAAATGAACTTTGTTGAGACTTTCACATGCATAGAGACCGGTGCTGGGACATTGCGCGGCGGCGGAGGCGTACCTAATCACGCGTATTTGTAGATTTTACCAGATCGCGAAAATTTGTCTATAAAGTTTTAGATCGGAATATATACAACTGTATTGGGTTTATGGATGGTTGATGGTGGATGAGGTGGTTGCTATTTAGTTGTTCTGGTGACCAGAAGCTGGTCACGGAAGTGCGGCTCGTTCATCCATAGCTTTGCTTCCTACATCATACATCTAGTTTCGCAGAAGTGGATACTTTTCTACTGCCCGTAGCAACTCCATGCTCATCTGTGGCTAATCGGTCTCTCCACTTTCTCTATTGATGAGCATCTTAGATGGATATGGGTTATGTATGAATGAATTAAACGAAACCTACCATATGCTTTGGTATGATAGATCAGCTATAGTCATATTTCAGTTGGCTATTATAGACTTACATATGCTCCAGCAGTGTATTGGGTGCAGAAAGTTCTCCGTTATCCGTATGCAGGCTGTTGACTCGAACAGACCCAGGGGGTATAACATTCCAGCCATCGTTGTGACTAGCTATTGCGCTCAGACCTTGGGAATTATATATACCAGTCATTGCAGCTCGGTGAGAAACAGTATATAATGGGTTATGAAACCCTCACCACTCTATTCACCCCAAGTTTTAAGTCAATAATAAATACTGCGCAAGGGGCTAAGTCAGTAGGCCGACAATCTACGAGCCGCCTGGGGCCCTGGAGCAAAATGCCATCCAGTTGTACAACTACTCACATGTGTAGTTGGTACATAGTGTCGAATCGTCGCATTTAATTTTATTCAAACAAGTGAGAGGCTAAAACAAGTGCAACAGCTTTCGAGCCTGACTGTACTTGGGACTAATATTAGCCCGAACCTGGTTACACGCCGCATGAAATGTGGCAAAAAAGGCGGCTTCCGTGAAACCACTCCAAAGATACCCAGACACCAATAATAGCCATATTTATATACTGAATATATTCTGGGTTCATATAAAGGGTTTGGAACGCGCCTTGCTGGTGCTTGGCTCGTGATAACCCGCCGTAAAGGAAGCGCAATTTCTGTCGTCCTCTGCTAACAATTCGGGTTCCACAGGTACTTTTGGTGCTTCAGAAAGATATCGCACAGTACTTTGGATCGACGTAACCTAGTTTATTTGTCGGTATGCCGCACTAACGCGAAAACATAATTCGCTGAATTGTCAAACAAATAGTGAAAATACGAGGATGGGTCCTCGTCGGCAGAGTAGAAAACCTCAATACCTACCTACTGATATAACTAGTTTGCTCGTACGTCAATTTTTCAGGCATTTCTTGCCAAAAATGCTGGCCGTTCTGAAATTTCCCCCGGTCTCAGATTTACGCAATGCGCGACTTGTCGGATTAGTCGATCCGTTACATACATCTTCTCACTTAATAGTTCAGTGAGGAAGCGGTGTTGAGCCGCAGAACAAGCGGCCCGGCTAGCTCAATTGGTCAGAGCGTGTGACTTTTAATCACAAGGCTGGGGGTTCGAGTCCCCCGTCAGGCTGTTTTTTTTGTTTTTGGTTTAGTTTAAACTTTTGTTGGAACTGGATATATGTAATCTGTGGAATGCCAAATTTATTGAGGAGTGTCGAATGATGCGAAGGCTCTGTTACGGCCGCAGAAAAAGCGGCGAGTGTATGGTATCTGATGCAGATCGATCCGACACTGGCCTCCCTCTCTCCGGTTTTAAAATGCAATGAAAGCGTTTTCACGTTATAAAAATACACAATAAATACAAACTCTATTCTCTCTGCTTCTGTCTCAGCTTATTAGTTCCATGCAGCCAGTCTAGAATACCTAACCCGCCAAAGTTAACCATAAACTTTTCATGATGCAGGTCGTGCGCTTTGGCCGCTCCTGAAAAGAAGTCATACCCGGAATGCACAGTAGATGTTTCAACGAGTTCATAGCCAATAAACAACCATGCAGTAAGAATATGAGCTTTGATGATTTGTGGAGGTAAAGCAACTGGTAAGACGTTGGCTACCAAATGCTCTACAGGATGAGCATACTGAGCAGCAAATGAGACCGGTGCCGTAAACCGGTGATGTTGCTTGTGGAACCGTGCATACAGTTTTCGCGAATGGAAGAGCCGGTGACTGTAATAAAATCCAACCTCTCTCATTAGAATGCAAAGAATGAAATCCCGAATAACCTCGTGTAACGCTGGAAATTCAGGAGTGATACGGTATGGAGTTGAATGCCCGGCATACCATGAAACCATCAACAACGTTGCTTGTAAAACCATGGATAGTGCTTGGTTTTTTAGGACGCTTACTACACAATAGCGAATATCATCGACTGTAGGCTGCTTTGGCGCAGGTTGAATCTTATGCCGCTGAGAAAATGCCGGTGCTACTTTGTGGAGAGTGACATATATCGTACAAGGCAACCAGAAGGCTAGTAGGGACACGGTCTGCATGCCGGCAAACTCGATCCACCAGTGCGAATAGCTGCGAACAATAAGAGACCACATCTTTACAATAGGTCCTTGATCCATGTTAAAAAAAAAGAGGACGTGACTTCAATTATAAATCAATCTGCATCCATCAATAGATCCAGCTGTCAAAAAAATATTTAAGGGTTACCGAGGTAGAGGGAAATTAGCGTGCGGAGAACGAGAAAGTTCGGGCCGGTCGCGAGCGCGGTACCCCAGCTTGTCCCACCACTACTACTTTTTCTCGCAGTAATACCCTTGGGCATGGAGGTGAACATGGATTTTGATGACATTGGCGTTCTAGCCACTGACTGGGATGAAACTATCACATCACATGATACAATAGGCCTAATTGCTGAAGCTGCGTATAATTCCAAACCCAACTTCGGGCCGAAATGGTCTTATTTCACTGACTCGTATATGAAGGACTATGAGAAATACGAGAAAACCAAGCCGCGGGAAACACTTGACGACGAAATTCGGTTCTTAACTGATATTAAACCTATAGAATATGCGAGTCTTCAAAGAGTTACAGATTCTGGTTTGTTCAAAGGGGTTCCAGAAAATGAACTTTTAAAGCAAGCGCGGAAGATATCACTGCGACCGGGATGGTGGGAGGTTTTTGCAAAAGCCCGTGCTAAAAAAATCCCTGTTATAATCATTAGCGTAAATTGGAGTGCTGAATTGATTCGACAAGTCTTCCTCAACAATGGCCATGATCCTAAAGAGGTGCTTGTACATGCAAACAGCGTAGCGATGCGTGGTGGCATCGGAACGGGAGAGCTGCGGCTCGATAAGGAAGCCAATGATTTGAGAACCGCAGCAGACAAACTCACTTTGGTCAAAAAGTTGAAGGAGCAATATAAAGGACAAAGGTTCTACTACTTTGGTGACAGTTCAACTGATTTGATGGCTCTAATGGAAGCGGATGTGGGGGTTATTGTAAATAAGCGCAAACTGGTAGACACTTCTGCGCGGCTGGGAGTACCTGGGTTGCGGTTTATAAAAGACTGGACTTGCTTCCAGTAAAGTGATATTTTCAACTAGCAGACAAACAAGGAAAAACCAAATAAAAATGAGTACAGTTGCAAAACGAACACGAACAAAAACTGCTGGGGAAACAGCGAATAAACATATCAATGACACTACTAAAGAGGAGAAGAGCACCAAGAAACAAAAGACTTTACTGCAAGGATTAACTTTTGGTATGACTATCTTGAGTCCCAATCTGGAGTACTAACAAACCAAATCTAGTATTCATACCACATCGTCGTAATGCACAATCGGCAAATCGTAAAGCTACAGCGTTTGATGACAATGGGGCGACAATTGCTTCAGAGATGAATGATGATGTAACACATATCTTGGTTCCAAAGACTTTTACTCGACAAAAGGTCATGCAGCAGTTGAACTTGGAAGAAGTTCCACAAAATGTGGAAATCGTTAATGAGGAGTGGCCGTCTGATTGTATTTCCTACGGGAAGGTTTTGGATACTAAGGATTACCATGTCGCGAGAGGTGAAACTGAGACGAAGGAAGAGCCCAAGGTAGAAGAAGAGGAAGAAAACGAAAATCAAGACAAGGCAAAAGACCGATTCG
Source organism: Blastobotrys apis (assembly GCA_030557665.1). Taxonomy (NCBI): domain Eukaryota; kingdom Fungi; phylum Ascomycota; class Dipodascomycetes; order Dipodascales; family Trichomonascaceae; genus Blastobotrys; species Blastobotrys apis. The sequence goes on from JAKTPN010000234.1 coordinate 141,656, forward strand.
TACACAAAGAAGGAGATGATTTGGATCGAGCAATTGAACTGAACAGGATTGAAAGCGAGGCGTCCGGTATGATTTCTGAAATGGAAGATCACAGCGATACCGACGAGGAAGAGGAAACTCCGAAATCCAAACTGAAAGGAGATTGGTCAGGGTATCTTTCTTCCCGAGCCAATGACCCCCACAAAGGTCCAAACGACTATATCATCACGTTGTTCACTTTGATGCTGAAGCATTATGATAATATTGGCGATCAATATCGAAAGCTGGCCTATCGTCGAGCCATTGCTACGCTTGAGAATGAAAAGAAGCCAGTCAAAACCGCCGCACAGGCTCAGCAACTGTCCGGTATCGGCAAAGGATTGGCGGAAAAGATTGAAGAGATCAACAAGACTGGGCACATGAAAAAGCTTGATATGGCCAAAAGCAGCGATATGGGAGACGCTATGGCTTTGTTCAAGAAAATTTATGGTGTCGGGAATAAGGTGGCTCGGCAATGGTATTCAGAGGGGCTCCGAAATCTGGATGATGTGCGCAAAAGGGATGATTTGACTGAATCTCAAAAGGTTAGTCTCGACCATATTGACGATTTCCATTCTTTGATTCCAAGAAGTGTTGTGGAGAAACACGGCAAGCTTGTGAAGGAAGAATTGAAAAATATTGATCCGGAAGCTATTCTTTATCAAATGGGCTCTTATCGACGAGGTGCAGACTATTGCGGAGATGTTGATTTTATTATCACCAAGGAAAACGCCAACATAAAGGACATGCATGACACACAGGAAAAACTTGTGGACCGTTTGAAGGAGCAAGGGTATGTAAAATGGGAGTTTACAAACCCTCGTTCCAGCCGATGGCTCGGAGCTGGCAAGCTTGAAGATGATGATAAATGGCGCAGAGTTGATTTCTTGCTGGTTCCATGGAATGAACTGGGTAGCCATTTGATTTATTACACCGGTAACGACTTGTTTAACAGATCCATCCGGTTATTGGCCGGTCGAAGCGGTATGAAACTCTCTCAACATGGGTTGTTCAAGGAGCCGTATGGTGTGAGAGATCCTACTAGGCAGGCTTTGCCAGAGAATCTGGTCGAATCTCATGATGAGAAGAAGATTTTTGAAAAGTTGGGTGTTCCATATCGACCGCCAACTGAACGAAATGTAGGTTAAAAGTGGGAATTATAGCTATTGGATTAAGTAATTTATAACACTGTTTTTTTTTCTCTAGGGTTTTGTATGACTGGTCATTACAATTGACTGTTTAGAGCTGCGTGGTTAAGATTCCAAGCCGCATTCGCTCCGAATTTAGGCGCCCGAGGTCGGGTCGCTCAGATTTGTGCCTAGTTAAAGCCGCGCCATGAGCAAATTAAAGTGAGCAAATTCCCTATAGTAAGGCCTAATTTTGAAATTGCTCGACTATTCTTCCTCAACCCAAGGTCTCAAGACTTTAAACAAAAGCATAAACATGGACCTTTCAAAACGTATGGATATGGGCGGAATGGACATGGATTCCAAGGCGGAATGTAAAATGAACGTATGTGTGACTTGCCGTTTTAAATTTATAAAAACTAACATGAGAGTGATTAGATGTATTGGAATTGGTATACAATGGATGCGTGTTTTTTATCCGAATCATGGCAGATTACATCGAAAGGAATGTTTGCCGGATCATGCATTGGTGTAAGTTGGACTAAAATCAAGAAAAAAAAGTGGCTAACTGATATAGATCATTTTGTTGGTTATGAGCTTGGAACTCGTCAGACGTGTACAACGGGAATACGACAGACTGATAGTAAGGCAATGGAGGGAAACTATAAGAAATACACGCGACGAATCCACCAGTGAAGATGGTACGGCTGGCAGTAAAGAAGAAGGCATTCCTAGAACAAGACCTTTATTCAATGCGATTTCAAGGCTCAATTTGAATAGCAGTCATACGCCTGTATTTCGACCTTCGGTGCTTCAACAACTGACTCGATCTGTGTTTTATATGATTCAATTGGGAGGTGCATACATTCTAATGTTACTCATTATGTATTATAATGGGTATTTTTATATTTGCATGTTGATTGGCGCATTGCTAGGTTTTTTCTTATTTGGCTCAGATAACATGACTGACGGAATGCATCAAGGGTCCTGTGCATAGCAACAAAAGAAGATCGGACGGAAAAAAAGGACTCGTAGTATTATTTATTTTTTTCGTATTTTTAATTTGCATAACCAATTTTTTTTTTTGTATACATTAGCCGTCGTTGAGATCCGGTCGGAAATCGATAGGTTGAAAAATTTGGAACACTTTTATTTGGGATCGTCAAAATTCACATCACACTACAGACAAATGACACTGGCCCGACAGTGCATTAGATACCAACCCCCAAAATGGGTTGAAGGCGGGTTTACAAAGGCCAAGACGATACCTAAAGAGAAAATGTATCGAAAGTCCAGCGCCAAAAAGTCTGATGAATCGTCAAAAAGGCTTCCTCCAGTGCGACTATGGAAAGGAACGAGGATATGGCATTCACGGTATAGTAACCGTACGGGGGACGCAATAGACGAAAATTACAACAGATTATTTATGAAGCTTATACAATGCCGTCCAAACTCACGCAGCTTTGAGAGTGTTGAGTTGCAAATGCATGCTGATGTGGACAAGGCTTTCGAGACGTGGAAACAAGCGTTTGATAGTATTCAGATAAATAACGCTCGACAGATTGACAAACAGACCATGTCGACAGAGTATATTAGTCGGAAGCAATATCTCTGCCAGTCGCAGCTGGAGGTTCTTAAATGGATGTGGGTGGATCAGGGGAGGGACCGCTTTATGGACTTTTACAACGTGGTGAAACAGAGCGGAATATCTGCTGAAGTGGTCCCTGAACTGGTACAGAACCTATGTAAATCAGGCAAGCTGGATACAGCTTATGATTTATTAGTAGCTCTGAAACCAGACCCGAGCGACTCAGCGCGGGTAAAAGCAATGCATCGAGACGGGGTAGTCAACGGGATCAACTATTTATTGACGCAGTACGCCAAAAACTGGGAGGAAAACTGGAGTAAAGCCATTGAATTGATTGAACAGGTTGATATTGATGGGAATTTGGCTCTTGTAGATAATGTTGCAGTGCCGTTGGTCAATATACCTCAACCAGCGCTTGCACCAATGTTCGGGGCGCTACTGGGCAAGCAAGTGCCATTCAACTCGAAATCATTGGAAGGGTTCCTCAAACGTGTGTTCCATAGTACCGATATTGGAGCCGACTTGGTATCTCATACGGATGAAGCAGTACAACGGTTAAATCCCGAAGCCAAGCCAGTGTTCCGGCCGGTATTATACCGGTATTTCATCCAGCAACTGTCCAAGCGCAAAAACACAGACCAATCATCATGGTTATTGGAGAACGTATGGCTGAAGAATGTCAAAGATATCCCTCAATGGGGTCTGCTTATGAACCGGGCGATGGAAATCGACGGGTTGGCAACAGCAGGAACGCTATTCCAGCATATGACAAGCAACAAAATCCGGCTCACCAAACCAATCCTGCTTACCCTGTTGAAAGGGTTCCGCGTCAATGCATTAGAAGATAAATGTTTCGAGGTTGTATCCATGTGGGAACGATTAGGATGGAAGCTCGACCGCAAAGTATGCACGGAATTGCTGACGCTGTTCGCCGATCGGTATGATCCCGTGGTGGTAATTCACTATTACAATCTCATGTTTCCTGGTCAGCATAATTCAGAACTTTTGGAAATTCTTGGAATTACAGAGTATATGAAGTCATCACGTGGTACCACCATCAATGATGTGGCGACGCCCAAGCTCTCCATCAGCGCCGCCGATATCGAGCCGCAGAACGCTGCGGCGTTCCACGAGCCACCTCTCAACGTGGTATACAAGTCGGTATTGAATACTGTAGAGGACATCGATACGATACACCATATTTATGAAAAATACAAACGACAGATGCAGGACATGTTAACCGCCACCTCCACCCAGCGGCCATATCGACCGTCGATGCGTGTGGTTGACTTGTTTGTTGATAACCTGTGTACAAGGTTCCAGACCCGGATAGCCGTCGATGCTGCGCACGACCTGTTCATCGACGCTATGGACCATATCAAATTCAAACATACGACGCAATACCTGCCTCGGTCGCCACAAGTGCTGTCGTACCACCATTGTCGAGATATTCGTCCGCATGGAGGCGACAGGAGAACCACCACCGTGTCGTACCCGGCTCAGGTCTCTCGAGCCGAAGAAATGATCAAATGGGCGGAACGGTACGGTGTGCCTATTAAAGGTAAATCGTTCGGACCGGTTATTAGATATTACATGGCGAATAGAGACAAGGAAAACGCTCAATGGTGGTTCCATCATGCTAGGGCCATGGGGGCAACAATTACGAGTGAAAAGATTCTTGAACATGATTATTTTGTCTAGAAACTTTTTTTTTAAAAAAGCATAGAAACACAACTGTAAATATTACGAAAATAAAGCTCAATTTTTTGTGTATTAATTTAAATGACTCCAATTATTTATTTTTTTCTAGCCCATAAAAGCCCCACCAGCTAGACACAGATTGCGCCGCGTGAAGTGAACCTTATATACCGGCGTTTTCTTAGTATGGAACGCTGCCATATGATCCGCTGTAGCAACAATCTCCTTCTTGACCTTATCCTTTTCGGCATTAGCAGCAGAGGCGCCACCTGATCCTGCCGAGCCAGTCGAAGTATTTCCAGCGCTATTAGGTGGGTTTGAACTAGATGCAGCAGCTCCTGATCCTGGTGCACCGCCGCTAGAATTAGATCCAGCTCCACCAGGAGTGCTGGCAGCTGGCGCCGCAGCCGCAGCGGCGGCAGACGCCATTGGTTCAGGTTCCGGCCCAGCATCCGACGTGCCTCGTTTGATATCCCACACCCGCACCGAGTTATCTGCACCAGCCGATACAAGTACTGACCCATCTCTCGAAAACTCCAACGAGTAAATAAAGGCCTTGCCATGTCCCCGCATTTGTTTCAGTTTTCTTCCTGACCCAAGATCCCATACGTTAATGATACCATCTTCGCAACCACTAGCCATCCATCTCCCATCTGGAGAAACTGCCGTGCAATTGACTGCTTGTGTATGTCCCATAAACACTCGAACAGAATTACCCTTGGCGATATCCCACATTCGACACGTCTTGTCACTAGACCCAGTAATAACATATGTACCGTTTGGATGGAAGGTTACACAATCAACATCGCTCAAATGGCCAGCAAAGATCCTCAATGGATAGATATGATCGCAACTCCACAGCCTAGCTGTTTGATCGTGTGAAGCCGTGGCGAAATAATGCCCCAATGGACTGAAATCCACATCCCATACCGGATGATTATGACCCTTGTACGACACCAATGCAGAATAAGTATCCATAGACCACAATCTCACCGTTTTATCCTCCGAACAACTTAATAAATATCGATTATCAGGGCTGAATGACGTGCCAAATACACTCCCAGCGTGACCAACTAATCTCTTGCTGGAAGAAGGTTCATCATTCTTCAAAACACTAGTCATTTTTTCACCTTTCAAACTCCACACCTTGACAAAACTGTCTGAAAATCCACCAGCTACCAATTCTGAGTCGTCTGAAAAACTCAGACAGTTCAATCCATCGTGGGTATTGTGAAAGGTATACATACACACGCTTGGCAACGCCGCCTGTGGTCCAGTACTGATTGTAACCCTGTTTCGAGACTCCGCAACATTACGGATTTCCATCTTAACGTCTATTGCTTTGTGTGGTGGTAGCGGCAAGTCCTCCCTTGTAGGTCCATCTTCGGTTGGATGTTCAGTCTTGATCTTTTCATACTGTTCAACCAAGCTAGGTCCTGGTTGATCGCTCTGAACTTTTTCATCATTTTGTTTTAATCCCGCGGCTACTTCCTTGTCAAAGTCCGAATCAATCGCCATGGCACCCAGCTTGACTGGCTGGGAATTGAACTTGTCGATTTGGTCGTCTTTCCCAGATAATCCTGGAAGTCCATCATTTGGATCCACTGATTCCGTGTCGTATCGACTCGGATGTTGCTTTAAAATGGAAGTTTCAATATGTTGGTTTAAAGCCCGAATGATAATCGATCCACCAGAACTTTCAATTTCTTGCAAGAAATACAGCAGCAAGTCAAAAGCCGTTCGAGACACCTGCAGTTGATATTTATTCTTTCTAAACGCCTTGGCCAAATCATTCTCCTCCAAATGATTCGGAAGCGAAATGGCTGATAGCTTTTCAACATCCTGACCATGCAAAACTTGATGATCCACAGAGTACTCTTCAAAGAACTTTTTAGCTTCTGTTGAATTACCTTTGGCTACCAGATCCAAAAACATGTGTACGAAAATTGGATAACTTATTCGTCTCAACTCCGGACGATATAAATCCAACGAGTTCTCTGTCCAGTCCTTTAATAGCCCATAAGCACGATAATAAATAGTTGGGTCATCCTTCAAACTAGGTGTCGCTTGTCTTGGTATTGGCCGATTGGCAACATTGTTATTCTGACCATTAGTGCCAGCTGTTAGCCCTGCTGGAGTAGCTGCTCGTGAGCTTTCAATCCGAAGCATCGCTTCTGTTCGATTGTAACCTTTCTTATTAAGATACTCCAGTACAATACGATTCAAGTCGGCGAGTGGGAGCGTCCCTCTTTGGCCAGCGGCTTGACCCTGGCCCTGGCCACCCTGACCTTGAGCTTGGCCTCCCTGAGCTTGGCCGCCCTGAGCTTGACCTTGTGGGGTCCCTTGTTGCTGACCTTGTTCGTTGGCCATGATATATGTATATATAATTAGCTCGAGCTCTGAACGCGTCGTCTAGTGGGAGAGAGAGGTTTGAGTTGGGGACAAAAAAAAAGTGTGCGCACAAATTTATTTGGGACATTTCAGAGTATTACACCAAATAGTGATTCAATAAGACAGATCTAATACAACTATTACAAAACTTACACATTAGACGAAGATGGACGTTGATTCTTCTTGGCAGCTTCAGCAGCAGCCTTTTCCTCTTCAATGTCACTGACATATTTTGCTAAAGTTTCAGAATCCAATTCCTCCAATTTATTGCCCGGGCTCATGATTGCAATTTCAATATTACGCGCACCAGTTTGAACAACTTCCAGCAAACTCTTGATTGCCAATTTAATCGTAGTTTCTCGATCCATGTCTGCTTGATAGTTCTTTTCCAACAATTCTCGAACAGTCTTGCTCGATCGACCAATTGCATTGGCTTTCCATGCTGAAAAGATCCCTGATGGCTCTGTTTGATAAACCTTTGGAACATTATCATTTGGATCAAATCCAATAACAAGTGTAGAAATGCCAAATGGTCTTACACCTCCGGATTGAGTATATCGTTGTTGTACTCCTGCAATATACTTCGTAATGTATTCAATCGATGCTGGATCTTCCATGTTTAGTTTATAAGATTGAGCTTCAACACGAGCCTTGTCAATCAAAACTCTTGCATCTGCATTCAAACCAGCAAATGCTAGAGTGATATGATCATCGATTTTACAAATCTTACTTGGAGTGACTCGAGTATCTTGCAACTTCAAAGCGCTTCGCTTTTCGCAACCCAACACAACAACATCTTTCCCTTTTACACCAACTGCACATGTACCTCGTTTCACAGCTTCCAATGCGTACTCAACTTGGAAAACGTGTCCATCGGGACTAGTTTGTGTTAGCAGGTGGCAAATCTTTGATCGATGGGCGATTGCTTAAAATTACATCCTCCATTCATCGACAATTCAACTCAAAACATACCTGAAGACCGACAATGCTCTATCGTAACCACTCATTGTTAAAATTTAATAATATTCTGTTGTAGATTTTTGTCAATTGCGCCTGTTGTTAAAAAGAACAATATGACGGTGGGGGCGTTTGTGTGGTGTTTGGCGTTTAGAGTAGTAGAAGAAGGAATGGGAGTTTAGAACATTTTGGCCACTCCCAACTGGAAACTCAAAACTCAAGATTTCAAGAAATTTTCGGCAGTCTAAAAAAACAACCATACGACAGTTTAATGGCAAAGCAGAAAGGCAGCAAGAATAAAAACGTGCCTAATCGGGATCATTACGCTAGAATATCTCATTTATACCAAGCCTCTGCAGTCAATGCTGTAAACAATCCAATTTTGGCTAGAGCTTATGCTCAAACTGCTCAGCAAGTTGGTAGGAAGAATGTACTACGATTTTCACCACATATCAAGCGGTCTTTTTGCCGCAATTGTTCATCTTTTCTGGTTCCAGGTATTACAAGTACAAACGAATTGACCAATCCATCCAAAAAGTCGGAAAAGAGTTTGAACTTGGAGGTTACTTGTACTGAATGTGGCAAGATCAAACGGTACCCTGTGGGTAGAGACCCAAATTACGAATTGTGGATAGATAAAGTGAACACCAAAGATTAAATAATTATTGTTTTTTGTTATATATATATATATATATATATATATACATAACAGTTTTTAAGCCATTCGTTGAATCAATTCATTCAAGTGCTGTTCTCGGTTACCAGTAGAACCACCTTCAATGAAGTGAATGAATTTTCGGTTAACACCCCAACCACCAGATGGGTTGGAGAGCTTGAATGGCCACAAAAAGTTACTAACTTGCTTGAAGTTTGGACCAACGGTATAAATTTCGTGGATCAAATCTTCCATGCAAATAACACCGTACTTGCCCAAAGAAGCTTCGATAATAGTATTGTCACTCAAGGCAATTCGCTGCTTATTGATCTTACCATAACCTCGCTTGTAAACCAACTTTCGAATAGTAGACAAGTTTGGATACCCGTATGCAACAAATGGTTCAACTATTCGAAGCATTTCCAATGTAGCCTTGGTAGCTCTAACGAAGATACCAGTGTTAATTTGGTGCAATCTCATCAATTGCAAGACCTTTCGTGGCTTTGGTGCAATCTTGTTAACACCCTTGATTCGGACAACGAAGATGAGCTTTGGTTCAGCTTGAACGTAAGCAGTACCTTCAGCCTTGCTGGATCGCTTAGAGTCAATAACTTGTCGTTCGGCATTAAAGTATTCTTGTTGGTAAGTGGCAGCACGATCGTAGATTACTTTTCGCTTTTCTTGTCGTTGCTAAGATAGTTAGTACTTCTCATAAGATGGAAAAAATATTCCAATAAAAGAATCAGATGTCAGTCCCGAAAGATGGTTAACGTTACGACAACATTGCCTTAGCTAGTCGAGGTCGAATGGTTGTTTTAATCATACAGATTCTTGTATTGGAAAAATGGGGGGAAGCACATACCTTCTTGGCAGCAGCCTTTGATTCAGCAGTTTGAGCAGAGTTTGATTGTTGAGTCTGTCTCTTTTTCAAGAGCGTTTCTGGAACAAGAACTTGATCGGCAGTTGGCACAGTACTAGATTCGAAGTTAGCATTTGGACGTTCTAATAAAACGTTTTCCAAAATCAAGGGTTTAATTCCTTGATCAATTTCATCACATAGCAGCCAAAGCTAACGTGACAATACCTTGAAAAAACAAGAGATAATAGCATTTCGAGAAGATGCTTTTCACATCCTATTGATGGTGATCGTTCTCATTTATGAATGCATCAATAACTTTGAAAGCAAAGGGGTCTATCCCTTATGCTCCAAAACTCTCAATTGAGAAGAAGGGGCCAGGTTATTATAACCAAGCGTAATTAAAACTTGAAATCTGGAATAAAACGAGCTGCAAGATCAAAAAAGCTTACGTTTTAACCATTTTTTTCGTAGTTTGTTAAAGTGTGGTGGTGGATATGAAAGAATGAAAAGTTTTTTTATTTCCCACTTTTTGAGTGAAGAAATTTTTCTCCAACTTTCAAGCCCTAACCCTAAAGTTGTCCCATTACCCTACTTGTGCTTCCCGCGACGGCGCAAATAACACGGCCCGGATCGAATCTCGCATCAGTCGATACAGTTTTATCGACGGCGCCAAGCAGTCGGGAGGAAAAAAAGCGATCCACTCTCACAGTGCGTGCATTTCATTGTGCTTAGACTCAGACTCCAGCTTTAGTTTTGTTATCCGTGACAAGCCGAAAGTTTTTGTCTGCTAATTTTTTTTTGTTTTCTGTTGGAATACGATATCGTTTTGTTACTTTTACTATCCATCTTTCATCTTTCCAAGCTTGAATTTGCAAAAGTTCAGCAATTTTTACGGACATTCAGTGGCCTTTTTGATAGGTAAATCTCTGCAACAGTTATAATTTTACAAGCCGTTTGTCAGTACATTTTTACTGCTAACAACGCAACTCAAATTAATCGAAAACTGGAAATTTCACCCAGCTATACGAAGAATACCCATAAGATTTAGCTAAATATCGGCGGTACTTTTCGGTTATATCAGATTTCTGACGGCGATAGCAATCATCAGGTTTTTTTCTTTTTCTTTTTGTTACTCATTCACGTACACATCGCAATCATCTACACTACAAAACAACAGAAATAATGGAAAACGCAGTAATAAAACGAGGCGACACGGTTCCTCAAACTCAGAAAAAGGTCGGAGCTAAAGCACGTCGTGGAAATAACGCCGCCAAAACTCGACCGGCGTTTGTTACGAAACTATGGAGCATGGTTAACGACAAATCAAATCAACAACATATTCGGTGGGCTCCTGATGGCGAAAGTTTCCAAGTTATTGGCAGAGAACAGTTTGAAAGAACGGTATTGCCAAAATACTTTAAGCACTCGAATTTTGCCTCTTTTGTTCGGCAGTTGAATATGTACGGATGGCATAAAGTACAAGATGTCAATTCAGGGGCCATGCACCAAAATTCAGAAGAAATGTGGCAATTCAAATCGCCTAATTTCATTCGTGGCCGAGAAGATTTATTGGACAATATTGTTCGAAACAAATCTGGTAAAGGTGGAAGTGACGATGAACATGAAACTATTGATTTCCAACATATTCTTAATGAGCTGGCTCAGATTCGAGAGAACCAAAATTTGATTTCGGATGATTTGTTGCGGATTCGTAAAGATAATCAAATGCTGTGGCATGAAAACATTCAATCTAGAGAACGACATCAAAAGCATGCTGAGACATTGGACAGAATAATGCGTTTTTTGGCGTCTTTATATGGAGGGAATAGTAAGTTACTGTCTGAAATGATGAGTAGCAATTTGGGACGGTTTACTTCGCAGAAGATGTTGGAAGGCAATCCTTTTAGTCCTGGTCAGATTTCTGAAGTTAGTGATAACCCGATGGACCATCTGATTGGGTTGGCGAACGAAGCTCAAAAGAATAACGCAAGTGTTAGTACAAATGGCTATGACGAGACTCCATCTCGAACATCATCACCAATACGCAAGCAACGACGAATTCAATCTGTCTCAAGTGGAAACAGTCCTAGTATTGCAGATAATGCCATAGTTTTGGCATCTCAATATCAACAACAGCAGGAGGACCAGAAGAAGCGGAAGCAACAGCAGCAACAAGAACAAGATACCCAGGCTCAAAACATTCCGGCAATGACAACTGGTATGAACGAACAAACAATTCCTGCGACAAATCCACAAGTGAATAATCCGACCATGCCTGCGCCGCAGCTGAGTCAAACAACCACAGCTGCACAAGAGCCAGTTCTATCTAATACTGCCCCACCACCGCCAAATATGAACTCACTAATTCCTTCCCCATTACAAACTCCGTCAAATGGTAGTGATTTTTTCTCTGGATTGACAGCAGACGGTCTTGGGAATAAGCAAGGCGATATTGGTGACGATGGTGACCAATTCCAAGGTACAACTACACGAATAGACGGCTTGCAACGCAACATCAATACTCAAGGATACAGTTTGGGTCAGATTGAACAATGGTTGCGAGATAACCAGCCAAACTATTATGATCCTAATAATTATGGGGACTTTGATGTGAATGAATACCTTGATGCGGCTAATTTTGATGATCCGGCAGGTAATACGTCTGCTTTTACGCCTAGTGCTGCCTCTCATTCGAGCGCTGCGTCAACGTCTGCGGCTGCAACTCCAGATCAATCAACGGGGCCGACGAATGCCGCATATAATCCAACGTTGGAGCCAATTCTCGATTCGGGGGAAGTTAATGGTAGCAATTTGCTAAAGCGTCGGCGTGGCGGTGGCTAGTCTTGTGTTGCTTGTACTATTTGCTATTTAATTCCGCTAACACTAACTCTTGTCAACTTAACAATCTTTATTGTTTTATTATGATAAGGACCAAATACTTCCCTTTTGTTTTTTTGGGTTTTTTTTTTTTTTTTTTTTCCAGTCGATCGTTTAACTCGTTATAATGTATATTGATATGCGCTAATATTACATAATGATGCATTTCTTCTTGCCAGATTCATCTCGATTCTTTCGTCGAGATTCATTAGTTCGAGATTCTCCTCTTCTACTTGCACCACCGCTACGACTTCCTCTAGAAGCAGCATTATCTGTTCTTCTATTGTTATTTTCCCCCGCAGCTCTCTCTTGAGACATCTGCTGAGCCATTTCTTCGTCTGCAGCCATTTGCAATTGCCTGGCAAGAAGATAATCCTCATTATCGTCTTTGGCAGCATAACCACTTTTGAACCTGTCATCAAGGGTCTCATTCCCTTCTGCAGGTTCTGGAGAGTTGAAATGCCCATCGTAAAAACTATCCTCGCTTCCTGAGATCCCCGTCAGGCTATGCCATACAACAGCAGGTTGATCCTTGTAGCCCTGATCAGCTACCAAAGTATACAAACAGTTGTTTCTTACAAGAATCGTTGCAAAATGATCATTTCTGAAAAATACAGCTGGAGAATCTGAGGCTAACAATGCTCTCATTTGTCCCAGACCGTAACTTGTCAACTGAGTTGCGTTAGTATCCATAAAGTGCCGCACAGCCTCCGCTTTGGCATGTAATTCGGCAGAGTCTTCATTTGGTAATTGCTGCCCAGACTCAGAGTCTCTCAGTAATACAGATTGAGCTTCGTCATACGAACCAACTTGTCCAATCATTGAATACTCTGGGTCATCTGGGTCGCATATCCACCCATGTACAATGTCAACATCATAAATCCTGAAGAGTGACATTTCTGGAGTTTCTTCGAAAGTGCCATTGAACTGCACATTAATATTCAGTCCCGTGACAAGTTTCGGTAGCAAACCTAATACAGTATCCGAGTCGTCAGCTAGCGGTGCTGAAGTTTCGTCGGCAGAAGACCTGGTGGTATCATTCTCTGCTAATTTTTGCAACAACAGCTCTCCGAGCTGTTCCAATAATCCATTTACAGATACTTTATCTTTCCCAGATGTGAAAGATGCGAGGGATAATAGGGTACCATCCTTTTGCTGAATCTTTTGATCGCTAAGAATCAAAGTATTGACTAATGCAACTAGCGGACATGGTCCGTTTTCGTTCTGCAATAGAATAGTGTAAGACACTGGACTGTCATCCTGAGATCCACATCGGATAGTTTTGGTTTCAAAGTATTCGATCTGCTGCCCTGTAGTAGACATTGTTCTGGATTGCGGTTTAACACAAACAGCGTTTTTTTATTTAAAGGTTTCTGAGATAGACGACCAGAAAGTGAGGGAGGGAGAGAAAGATGTATGTCCCCCCTTAAAGCGCCAGAGAACGGAGGGCCGCCGCGCCTTTATGAGAGCCCGGGAAGAACAATCGAGCCCAAGCCGCCACTGACTTGACAGATTGGCCACGCGTTTTTGAAACCCATTTCGCAAAATTAAAACGTATTATACACGCCAACTCACCAAATGTTCAGTGCTGCGTTCAAAGCATGTAAGTGGGTTTTGTATTGAGATCATCGGCTAATTTATTGTAGTTTCAAGTGGTATTACTACCAATTATACCGTGTCCAAAAATGCTCAGTTTAGGGCCGGTCCTTGGGCGGTTTATTCTGGTAAACGAAAGACTACGAATGAAGCGGTTTCAGTATTTGTATTCGACAAGAAAGCATTAAACTCTTATATTACGAAGAATGGCATGAGTAGGTCTTCAAGTGAAGAGGTTTTTGATCGGTTGAGACGAGAAGTTGCGGCCATGGCAAAGATTCGACACCCTAGCATTGTTCGGATTATTGAGCCACTGGAAGATGGTAGAGCTTCAATGACATTTGTTACGGAGCCGTTGAGCTCAAGTTTAAGAACCCTGATTGATTTGCAAACTTCTGGTTCTAGTAGAGATGGCGATCTAGATGAGTTGGTGATTCAGAAGGGGTTATTACAGATCACAGAAGGATTACTGTTTTTGCACAATACTGCTGGTCAGGTACATTTGGATATTCAACCAAGCTCAGTTCTGATTGACGCAAAAGGGGATTGGAAACTGGGTGGATTGGGGTTCATTAAGAGTTTTAGAGATAATGGCTCAGATTATTTCATTCCCCAGTACGACCCACGGCTACCGCAATTTATTCAGCCTAACTTGGATTACACAGCTCCCGAACTAGTAAATGAGCGACGACTGGACCCTAGTAATGATGTGTTTTCATTGGGTTGTTTGATTATTTGCATTTATACTTTGAGTCCGCCAATGCAGACGAATAATAACAGTTCGACTTATAAAAGCGAACTTCCTCGGATTCAAAGAGCTTTGAAAAATAACAAGATTCCGGGGTATTTGGCCAATACTCTTCCAAGACTGGTAGCAAAAGGTCCAATGGAACGGATTAGTCTAGAAGACTTGAAGAGATCGGAGTTTTTCGATAATGCGTTGATTCGGACTATAAACTTTTTGGATGATTTCCCGGCAAAACTGTCATCTGAAAAGAAGACGTTTTTGTCCGGATTGAAAACAATGCTGCCACAGTTTCCAAAATCGGTTCTTCAGCGGAAGATTTTGCAATGCCTGGTGGATGAGATGGGGAAAGAAGAAAGCTTGGTTTACTTGATTATGCAAAATGTTTTGACAATTGGTAAGGATATGAGCCAGCTGGGGTTTACAGAGAAGATTCTGCCGCATTTGGATAAAGTCAAAGATCAATTCGGATGTCAGTCAGCGGTATTGGATTTCCTTCCGGTACTGCTCTCACGATTGAATGCTACAGAGTTTAAGGAGCACATTTTACCAATTATTATTATGATGTTAGAATCAGCCCCGCCGGAAAGTCAAGCCCAGGTCTTAGGAAGGACAAGTGAGATTATTCAAAAGCTCGATTTTGTCACCTTGAAGAACCAATTGTTCCCTCAGATCGCCAGTGTGTTTGGTAAAACCACTAGTTTATATGTCAAGCTAGAAGCATTGAAAGCGTTCCGGGTGCTGATTGGTACTCCGGGGAAGACAAATGGCGGGCTTGACAAGTACTCAATTACCGAAAAGCTGATTCCGTTGCTCGGCGTTATGAAGACCCGAGAGCCAAAAATCATCATGAAAGCACTTGACGTCTACGCTTCGATAGTGGATATGGTTGATACTGAGGTTCTCTCCCGGTCGATTGTGCCGCATTTGCTGGTGCTCAGCATGGAATCGCTGCTCTCCAAATCTCAATTCCATTCGTACCTTAACATGATTAGGCAAATAATCGACAAGATTGAAGTGGATCATGGCAAGCATTTATCCGAGGTCGCTCAAGAACCAACCTCGTCTCAGCTAAACTCGCGTCCTAGCTCTAGAGCCGGTGGAGCAGTGGGTGCTGCTGCAGCTGCTCCGGTGGACGATTTCGAATCGTTGATTTCTGGCAATAGGAATGGATCCCTATCTGGTAGCAACAATTCTATCCCTGGAATGCCGGCGTCGAGCTCAATGATGGTAGACACAACAATGATACCAAAGTCTGAACCTCCAGGTCCTATGAAGCTGGAACCACTAAAACCGTCGACGTTCCAGATGCCATTGTCGCCGACGTCACTTCAGCCGCAAAAGGCTCAACCGTCTAGTACTAACTGGAGCCAAGCAAAGACTTCTATCGACTGGTCTACAACATCGGCTAAACCACAGCCACCTGGATTCGGGTCGACAACTTTCCAAACGCTACAGCCTCAACCTCAAACTTTTCAAGCATTCCCTCCACCACCGCAACAACAGCAACAGCAATCGCAGGCAATTCCTACGTTACCCAAGCCGCTCACTCCACAATGGTCTCAACAACCACAACAGCAGCATCATCAACAACCACCGCAACAGCATCCACAGCAACAGCAGAAAAAAAGCAGCCTGGATCAATATCAGAGTCTTTTATAACAGCACAACATGTATTATATATATATATATATATAGAAAGAAAGAAAAATTAAAGTTGTCTAATAGAATCAACTCTTAAACGAATTAGCGATGAACTTTTGAGTCGCTTTCAAAGATTCATATCTGACTTCAGCATCAGAATGTTTCATCAATTCCATTATCTTCAACTTCGTGTTGTTCTTTTCCAAAATCTTGGTTGCTTCTGGCAATTCGCTAATGACATGATTAATATCATTACACGCCACAGCCAAAGTAACCGGATCTGTGTTTGGAGTAGAGTTGAACAGCTCGCTCAATTGTTTCAATACATCCCAATCGTGTTCTTTAAATTTCTGTACATTTCCCTTCCAAAATGTCTCGCTTCGATGAGGTGGAGACCATTGCAATTTCTTGGTCAATACTTCATTCTTATACTCATCAAACGTTGTCATCGAGTCAAATGCTTCTTGCAGGTTCTCCTTCAAAAAAGTCAAATAGTCAATCAATTCTTCATCAGCCCATTTTCTTGCAGAAAGAGTATTCAAAAATGACAATGCAGAGTGGGTCAACAGTGATGGTATGCTAACCCTTGGTGCCCAATTAACCATGTTAACCAGTGTTGAAATTGAAATACGGATAATCTTTTCCTTGAGCGCATTCTTGGCCATGTCCAACAAGATCGAAATTAAGTTGTATTGAGTTTCCAATTCAGTTGCACATTTCTTTTCAAAACTGAGTAACCAAAACACAAGCAGGGTATAATACTGCAATTGAATACCACCCTTGGAACCGGCAGTATTACTCAAAATCTTGAGCAACGATGGTACAAGTCTGTCCTTTTGATCCCAAAATGTTTGTCTATAAGGTTTGGATCGAAGTAGAATGCCAAAGCTTTGTACACCAAAATCCTGCAGGTTGATATTTGGAGACGATGTAAGCTTTGCTGCCAAAAAAACGAAGGTAGCTGATGCATATTTTGGTGGCCCTGGTTTTATGCTTAACAAGACCACCAAGACCTTGCAAGCTAACAAATAAATTTGTTCATCATGACTGTCGAGAAGCTTAACCAATACACTAAAAGTCTTTTCAGCCTTTTCGTCGTCAGCCAACAATTCGTCTGTGAACTCCGGCACATCAATGACAAAGTCCCCAGCCAAAGACAAAATGTATTTAACAACATCATCTCGAGTAATGCGATCCAACAAATCCACCGCTGTATTTGCGTATACTTTTGGCTGTTTTTCCACAATTTCAGACCGTTTGTCTCGGCTTTGTTTCTCAATCGATTTCATTAGCGATGCCTCGTCGGCACTCAAAAGATTGGCCCGCACATATCCCTCCCATGGAAATGGCCGTACCCGAATATTAGCCTGGATTTCTTCCAGAAACTGGCTACTAATGTCGACTTGTGAAGATCGTGCTACAGCCGCCATTGTTGCGTTTCTCTTTTGTTTATTGTTCTTCTAAACACGTTGGTAGGGGTGGATTATAAGAGTTGTTTGAGCGAAGCCGAGTTTTAAGGGTAAGGAGGCAGCTGGGAGAACAGAAAGGGTCCCCACCGTGCTGAGAATTACACGCAGGAAAGAGTAAATCGAGGGCCAGTAAACAGTATGATGCTAAGGCGGGTATTTTATTATCCAGGTTGAGGTGCTTACTGTGCGATATTGTTTGAGAATATTGCCAAACGGTGTGATTAGACAGTTTCTTCCTGAGAAGTGGGTAGATGTTACAGTTTAATTTCACGTGCGGCTCAATCGCAATTAACCTATCGAAATCAGCATTGCGGGGATATTCATCTTTTCGAAATACGGCGACTTTTACAAAAATCAGTAAACTTCACAAATTGAACAAGTATTTTAAAAGTCTTCTTTTTATGTATAAAACGTTTTTCAAAACCGATCTAGACTCTGGGCTCTATCAGATGGAAAGAAAAGTTGGCCATCATCTTCATCATAGCTTCCATTTACTGGGCTTGGGTACAATGGCCATGGCCATGGCCATGGTCGCGTTTGAGTGAGGTGGAGGTGGGCCGGAGATTTGACAATAGTCCATTGGCCAAGCCAATCCATATGTATAGTCATTCCAGATTGCTGGATTGCATTGCATACATGAGTTCAAAAAGTGTCGGAAAGTAGAACCTTGTGGACACAAACAATCACGAAAGTTTCCAGCACCTTAGCATTGATTGGCTTCACCTATGGCTCTGCCACAATCCTGTCTGCATTGCCATGGGTACGGATTGGCTATTTCTTGTCCAGATACCGGAATTGGACTGCCTTCGACCATGCCGGTAGCGATGATTGTGAAAACTGCTCCAATTGTAGAGAAATCGACCATTTTTCGTTCTTGAATGTTGTGATTGGGTTATACCGTGGCGTCACGGGTCTTTATATCTGCACTCTTGTGGGGATAAATTACAAGACTCAACCGGTTCTCATTCAGGCTATCAACATGTGTGAAGCTAGTGTGCTATCGTCGCAGGAAATTACTTGGAATTTCTCTCCCCGCTTTACCACTCCTTGTGTACCACGCACAGGCGAGCGTAAAAGAGCGTCTATACGCTATAGTGTAGAGTTTAATATGGAAATACGGCGTTCATATAAATGCACCATTTTATCCGTGGAATGCAGTATACGCTGAACCGGTTTTGGGCGAATTTAGTACACACTTGGCTACCTTTGGCAAACTAAGTAGAACTCGAGGATACGAATGCGATACGGGTAGTGAACCGTGCCACCGTTAATGCTTCACCAGATAGCCAATCATATAAAGTGATATATATTTACCTACATTTCTACAATTGTAAAGCATTGATTATCCAGTAGCTAGGGAACTCCGAGAACGGAGTTTGGTGGCTATGGTTTTATCTGAGGGTCTTATTACCACTTCATATCTTGACCAATCAAGTAAATACTCGAAAATACAGGTACAGAATGCGGTCAGAATAGACCTGCCTAGTAGCACCCACGATTCTACGCTATCAATTGGAACTTGTACGGCGCCGCATAATATGTGGCTTCATTCTCCTCAATTGCCCAATACCTTGTACAAGTTATTTCATCGGCGGTACCTCAAATTTGCGAAGTTAAATATCCTACAAGAAACAATCACGTATATTTACCATTTTGAATTTGGCTGAACGGCCTTTTTATTCGCAGCTTTCCATGACTTGACCAGCACCCGTTCTTCTAGTCCATCAGGGCACTTCACCTAGATCCCCGCATTCTCCTTCCGTAACTGACGCCTCCCCACACAGGCCTCGATTGAGTTTATCCTCAAGAGTTTTATTCTGCAGGCCCACCACACCTCACATAGAAACTAGTGCACACAAATGAGCGCCCTGTAGCTAGCCCCTTGCGTATTCGACATTGGTGAGGTTGGTTCTATATATATGGGAGGCTGTGAAACCTTTATTGTTACTCCTTCAATTGAATCATTGTTATTCTTATACAAAATACTAGGTCAAAGGTTTTATGCCGGTATTTGGTGTCGTGGACGGTACTGGCTCGACTTCATGAACTGACCAATTTACAGAATCTATGCACTAACCCTTTGCACGATGTACATAGTCAATAAGCAAAATATTTGAATAAACGCTTCTAATGAGCATGCCACTCTCGCCGTATGCCGGTCGCTCTCTGTTTTCAATAGCGTATGCGGCGCGATCAGACGTGCACCATGGGAGTAATAAAATTTTGCCAGGTTGCGACAAGCTCATCGAAAATTAGGAAACCCGACCGAATATGAAGGCAAAGACACCGGTAATCCATTCAGATAACATACAGAAACTACGCTGGTAAATTCAAAAAAGGGACGATTTGAAGACCCAGATACAAAAACACACAATGAGGAAAACTTATCATTTAAATACACCATTATACAAGAAATTTTTTTTGAGTGAAAATGTCGAATTAAAAAACATAAAATCAGGAAGTCATTCTAATCAAAAAATATTTATTTCTTGCTCTTCTTGGTGGACTTGTTGGTAGCCTTTTCCTTTTCAGCGGTATCCTTCAAGACACGCTTGACAATCTTTTGTTCTTCAATAAGGAAAGCTCGGACAACTCGTTCCTTGACACAGTTGGCACACAAGTTACCACCGTAAGCTCGAGAGACAGTCTTGGTTGGCTTGGAGACGGTAGCGAATTCTCTTGGTCGCAAAGTTGGGATACCTGGCAAGGCAGTGTGACAGTCACCACACTTTGGTCGGGAAGCAAGCTTCTTGATGTGCAAGAAACGAGTGTTTCCACCTGGGGTCTTGATCTTCTTGACCTTGTTAGACCGGGTGTTGTCTATATAAATGTTAGTTGTTTTGTCTCGTCTAAGGAAAGGTGATATTGGATATCGGGCCGGATGATGGAAATTTTTCAAATCGTCTTTGCCGTCGTTCATTTTTGATTCAATAGAATGACCGTTCAACCGTCGAATTTCTTATCCAAATTTCCTCCCGATAATTTCAAAAAGCACCTCTCTCCGTCTCGTTTCATGAATTCAAACTTACATGGATTGTTGTGTCGCAAAGTAACTCGGGCAGCCATTGTTGTGTATTGTCGGTCTAATGCTTCAACTAAGGTGAAAGGATTCGAGATACTTAGAATTGAGTGGGTTGGGAGTTGCGTGAGTGTTTGGGAAGAGGGTTTTCCCAATTAGGAAAAGTTTGACTTTGTGACTGCTATTTCCGAATTGGGAAGGTATGCTAAATTTTTGTAAAAACTCACAAAGCAATTAAATAAACATAATGAAACTGGAAAGGAATAGGACCTAAATTTGTGAGTTGTTTATGAAGCAAAATTCATTGTCAGAAACTCCAATAGGGTTGTTACGCCGCACGAGTGAGTTTCCATGGCAACTGCTAAAAAGTCACAATTTCACGTCCCAACCGGTAGACGCCTCAGCTAACCCACCCCATCACCAAAATCTAACAGTATAAATGGAAAACCACATTCAATCAAGCATACCTCCCGAATATCGGCAGCAGCAGGACCCATCGGTAGTCGAATTCGACGTGGAATGTCCCATCCACTGCCTGGACTGGGCGTCGGCAGACAGCCTTGCATTCGGTCACGACCTCGGGGTTGGGCTTCTCGAACGCGGCGAACCAACCGTCACAATGCCTACTGCGATCCAGCGGCATTGGAGTTTCAATAAACGGTATTTTCATCTAGGAAAACGAGCCGAATTGGTTCGTGCTCGTGGATCGGTAATGGCCGTGGCGCATCCTGATTGTAGTATAACCGTGATGAGAGAGGATGGTACGATCACCGAGCTTGGAGGAACTAGAGGCCATAGTGACTTTATTAACGCGATTGACATTTCTTACGACGGGTTAGTAGCCTCGACAGGTGACGACAGATATGTTTTGGTATGGGAAGGGTCTGTACCAAAGTCTTTTCGTCTCGCGGGAACAGGGTTAAAGTTAGAGTTTTGGAATGATACTGATAGTGACCGGTTGGTGATTCTTGAATCGGACGATAAGATCAGAATACTGGACTGGCGAAAGGACCAATGGCTATTAACCATTTATCCGGGCAAACCTGTGCTTGATATTGGCGTGTATGGAGGAGATTTGGTGGTTGTTGGTGAAGGCTGGTGGAAACGGTACAATCTTGGTTCGTTGGTTGGAGGATGCGGATATACACCAGCAACAGATGAAGGTAGATTGGTGGTGAATACATCGTCTACTGGTAAAACAGCATATGAGAATGGTAAAGTTGCGGTGGGGAATGATACAGAGGTGGCTGTATTTGATTTGCATAATTCTACAGAACTCGGCGAGCATTTACAATACCGCCCAAGACATGTCAGTGCAATTGCATTGAAACGCGAAGGTGATGCCGTAGCAGTTGCATCAGGCTCATCGCTACTGTTATTCCAAAACCAATCGTTAATGTCTTAAATATATGTACTACACTGTACTCTCTCTCTCTATCTCTAGTATTACCAAAATTATGACACACCTCTTTTGGCAAAATCCTCGAAATATTCAACCATTTTCGGAGTGATCGCCTTTTGCATACTGGACAACGCTTCATTAAAATGTCTGGATTCTACCGCAGGAATATCAAAGCTTTCACTCATGGCAAGCATGCCGGCTTCTTGGCACAACGCAACGACTTCTGCACCAGAACAGCCGTCGGTCTTTTGGACCAGGATTTCCAAATCCACACCGGACCCGATGGACATTTTATCAAACTGGATTTGTAGGATCTTCTTCCTGGCGTCTACATCTGGTGGAGGTACATACACCTTGCGGTCCAATCTACCCGGTCTCATCAATGCAGAATCGATCGTGTCTGGAATATTTGTGGCAGCAAGAATCGTCACCCCGTTCAAAGCCTCGATACCATCCATTTCATTCAACAATGAAGTCAAGACCCGATCCCCACCGGCACCTTCATGTTCCCCGCCACGAGCCGCACTCAATGCGTCAATCTCGTCAAAGAAAATGATACTAGGAGCCGCCGCACGAGCTTTACGAAATACTTCACGCAGCGAACGTTCCGACTCACCAACGTACTTGTTAAATATTTCGGGACCCTTGACTGCAAGGAAATTCAGGCCTGTCTCAGTAGCCAATGCCTTGGCAATAAGGGTTTTGGAACACCCAGGTGGACCGTATAATAAAATGCCACGAGGCGCTTGAATCCCTAGACGTTTGAAAGCTTCTGGGTGGGATAGTGGTAGCTCAATAGCTTCATGCAATGCCCGTTTAACGGTTTCTTGACCACCGACATCCGTCCAGTAGACCTCTGGAGTCTCCAGGACAACTTCTCGCATGGCGCTAGGTCGGATATCTATTATTGCCTTTTCAAGGTCATCTACCTCAATAAACGTCTCTTCTTCAGGCGTGCTTCCCGCAAGACCTCGCTGAATTGTCCTCATCACTGCGTCTCTACGCAATGCATGCAGATCTGACCCGACATAGCCATGAGTCCGAGCGGCTAACGACTGAATATATTCCTCACTTAGCTTATGCGGTGTATCCTTGAGTTGAAGTCGGAGAATCTCCAATCTTCCTTGAACATCTGGAATTGCTATCTCAAATTCAGTTCCGAATCTCCCTGGCCGTCGTAGCGCTGGGTCAATTTGGTTTGGCCTGTTTGTGGCGCCGATAACACAGATCTGGCCATTTGATCCTGTACCATCCATTAATGTAAGCATTGTTGACACCACCCGAGACTCTGCTTCACCAGAATCGTCACTATCTCGTTTAGGCACCAGGGAATCAATCTCGTCTATGAATATGATTGCTGGTTGGAAATCCCGAGCTTCTTCGAAAATCTTTCGCAATGCTTCTTCTGTTTCACCCAGGTATTTTGAAACGATTGACGGTCCGTTAATAGTGAGAACATGAGCGTCAGACTCAGCGGCTACTGCTCTCAGAAGCGTGGTCTTACCGGTACCTGGAGGGCCATGGAGCAAAAACCCGCGTTCAGGCGAACTGTTGAATCGCCGGAATAGTTTTGGATGATGTAGTGGTAGTTCAATTGAAGACTTTAAACTTGAAATTACCTTATCCAACCCACCAATTGACGCGTACCCTGTTTGTGCCGGTAGATCGTAGCTCTGGATCCGACTACAGGTCGTCACCACAACTTTAGTCCTTTGAATATCGAAATTAAACACTGGTGTAAGAGTTTTATCCTCTCTTCTTCCATCAAGACTTAGTTTATCCATTCGCGGTAAACCTTCTGCGTCCACCACGGTAACTTCGGTATCATCGACTTTAAACGCCGACCCTGGTGATACCAACCCTATTTCATCCAAGATTTTCTTCGCTTTTTCCACATCAACGACACCTTCTTTACAGCCCAATACGACTTTCAATGCAACTTCTGGTCGAGAAAACTTTGTAATTGTTACTCTATCGCCAAGCAATACCCCAGCCAGCCTTCTCAATGCCTTTGGCACCTCAATTGTGTCTTCCCTTACGGCATTTGCTGAAGGAGTTATAATCCCTACCACACCCTTTTCACCTCTCCTAGAAATCATTACAGCTTCGCCAGCTGTCAGGCCTAAAGACCTCAGCGTTTCTACATTATGATAAATCTTCATGGCTGCTTTATAATTCGAAGCTGCGGCAGGCCGCACAATAAACGTACGATTTGCATCCGCCGTTACATTTTGCTTTAACGGACTGCTAGCAGTACCGCTGCTTCCAGCCTTTTTTGTCTTGGATGGTGGAGTATTAACAGTTGCCTTTGGCGGCATTTATGCAGTTTGGAGATGGAATGTACGAAAAAAAAAAAAAAAAAAAAAAAAAAAATTGTGAGAGGCTCAAAATTTTGTGCCGCTCCCAAAGCCCAAAACCAACCAGTCAAAATTCTTTTAAATCCAACCAAATGTTAAAGACCCTGGTCCCCCTTCCGAGGTCCATCCCCAGGTTGGTTTTTACATCTAGGGGGATGTCTAGCTGGAGGAGTGGTGGATATAGTAATAATGATCATGGTGGTAGTGTCTCTGCGAGTAACCAAGTGCTGATGAAGGAGAGGAAATATCGAAGACTGTACAATAAACGACTACAAGAATGCATTAATAGACGACAACCAATGGATGAAACGATAAAACGGTTTCTTGGGGTTTACGAAATTCCGGAATATGAACGTTTAATTATAATGACGCCCAGCTTAAATCGATATTTACCGAATAGAACGCGGTTTGCTGGTCTCTTGACTATGGGTATGTATCTTGAATGAACGACCTGAAAAATCTGAAAAAGACAAAACTAACGAAAATAGGACGTACAATGCTATCTATACAATGTCAGATATACGTGATGACGTCTGGATCTAGGAGTAAAGCCAAAGTAGGAGGATTTGATTTTGATGTAATATCCGGTGGATCTATCCCTTCGCTAGATTCTGAATTGCTAATATCACGGTTCACGGCAGAAAGTGGCTTTGATGATGCTATCATCTGTAGAGGGATGCATGAAAGATTGAATCGCCCTAACTTTGCAGCAGAATCGTTGTTTATGCTCCTAGGATCAGTATATCGACATCACGGCGCAGACATTACATCCCATTTCATCCAATCTCGGCTTATTGAAGGTAATGACGGCCTTTTTGAGCTTTCGCTTCGTGCTTCTGAAGAGATTTAAGGTTTATTTATTTATTTTGCATCTTGTTAACTGCCAAGCCGATTTCAATATGGGGCTTGTCCGAGCGGTCTTGCCAATTATATTGCAGAGAAAGAACCAGGCAGTTCCAGCCGACAACTTTGTTGTGATCCGGCTAAGCCTTCTTGAATAGCTTGATTGTTTTAAATTTCACAATTCATGTACTATAACCATGTTCATTTGTGTTTCTTTTTGAACAGACCCATCTGTTAAGACTATCTTCGAACGTCTCATATAAAAATGGACCCTATACAATCATCTCTTGATACTGACGAGGCCCGTCATTGACCCCTCCGATGGATGTAGTGCACAATTTTAATAACTTTAAAACGAACCTCAGCGCTTTCCAGCGTGCGGCGGCCTCGGACCCTAAAAAAGGATGATCAATCCGTTATCCCCAATAGGAAGGTACATCCGAAATAGAGCCCCTCCAATTCAATTCGGATGTTGCGACTGACCCGAGCATCCGCATCAAATGGCTAACGTCCAGCTATATACCTAATGAATAGTACTTGGTTTTTTTTGGCCTTGGTGCTTAATACGATCGGTCCGAGTGACTCACTATGCCATGTGCTTAGTACAGTCTGTGGAGCACGCTGTTTGTGGGATGCATATGGCCGTCCAAGGTTGCGGCTAACAATTGAAAAGGGAATATTTTTCGGTTTTTTTTCTTTTTTGGATACAACTGCAAAAATCTAACTTTAAATTCCCCAATCTATAAATTACAAATCATATCCACCTCCAGAATCGAATCTTTATTTCTTTATCAACTCATAAACTCATCAAATACTTATGAGATCTCCAGTTACCTACCTTCGAGAGGTTAACATTCCTATTATATCTTCAAAATGGGCTACTAGAACGAGAGGATCTACATGGTTCATCGTCTTCGTGGTTTGCATGGCCGTATTCACAGATATTTTCTTGTACGGCGTGGTGGTCCCTGTGATCCCATTCGCATTTGAGAAGCGAATGGGGGTTGCACATGACAGTATTCAGAGTAAAGTATCTCAGAGTTTGGCCGTATATTCAGCAGGGCTGATTGTTGGCTCGTTAAGTTTTGGGTATATCTGCGATAAAGTCAACGGACGAAGATTACCCATGATTACCGGGCTTATTGTATTAATCGCAGCCACTATTGTCTTGTGTCTAACCAAAACTGTTGCATTGTTTATGATCGGGCGCCTGCTTCTAGGGTTATCGGCAGGTGTTGTCTGGACCGTCGGATTAGCAATTATCGCCGACACTGCGCCTCCAGATAATATTGCGTACTTGATGGGGTTCCCAGGAATCGGCATGAGTTTGGGAATCTTTCTTGGACCATTAATTGGTGGTGTTGTTTATGATCGTGCAGGATATTATGCGGTATGGTATGTCTGCTTTGGGATACTGGTTTTTGATGTTGTTTTGCGATTGCTGATGATCGAGAGAAAAGACTTGCCTAGGAAGATGGCCAAGTTTGGAGACACGGCTGACGTGGAAATGGGTGATGAAACAGGTGAGAATTTGGAAGAAGCCAATAGTAAGTCTGTTAATGTGGATAGTGGTGTTGGTGCCGAGACTGCGATGTGTACGGAAGGATCGACTGATGAGAAGAAACCTCGCTGGAAATTACCTACAATGCTTGTACTTTTAAAGAGCCCCAGAATCTGGAATTGCCTACTTCAGTCTCTGGTACTGGCTTGGGTAATGACTTCACTTGACAGTACATTAACAATCCATCTACGTGACTTGTTTGGATTTGATTCGCTTGCATCTGGTCTAGTATTCCTTGGGATTGCAATACCATCCATACTTGAGCCGCTAGCAGGGTATGTCGCTGACCGCTGGGGGCCTCGATATATCACCTCTGCAGGGTACATTCTTCTCGGGGTATTCCTCATCTTGCTGCGGCTCCCTACCCGTCACTCCACACCTCAAGTGGTATTGTTGGTGGCCATGCTGACGTTGTGTGGATTGTCTCTTACTTGTATCTTTTCTCCAATGCTTGCAGAGTTAACAAATGTGGTTGCTAAGCTCGAAGCTAAAGAGCCAGGCAGATTCGGCGTTGGGAAAGGGTTTGGACAAGCCTACGGGCTGTTCAATGTAGCATTTTCAGTTGGCGCTTTGGTTGGCCCATTCGAAGCGGGTGGAGTAATGGATCATAGTGGATGGAGTTTGACCACTTTGTCACTAGGAATCATATCATTTATCACACTTATCCCGGTCTTCTTGCTCACTGGTGGTAATCTTGTTAACAAATGGTGGAAGAAGCGCGAAGCTGCAAAAAATGGTGCGGCGTCAATGGTTATTGAATTGCCAGCGGCCGATGCAGAAATAATTCCTGCTCAAGTTCAGCCACCGAATGCAACCAATTAAAGTTTTAAAATGTTTTCTACGAATTGCATTAATGACCTGTAAATAAATTTCTTCATCTCTTTTGAAGAAATAAATGCATTTGTTTGTAGATAGTTATGTACAGAATATATATATTTGGGTTTTTTTTAATACACGCAGTGTTGACACTACTTGGATTTGTCAGGACCCGATGATACATCTTGAACCTTTGAATACTCATCCCGTAGCTGCTTTTGTAGTTCATACTCAGCAGCACGGAGCTTTTGAGCTTCGCTCTGTTCTCGCTTCAATCGGACTCGTTCACGATCCCGAATTGGGCCTTGATGCAATGCCTTTCAAAATTGTTAGCTTATTTCCTCAAACAATAACCCCGCCAAACCATACCTCTCGCTCGTCAGCTTGTAAATGATGGACGATAATAACAGTAGCTATACTGGCTACCGTCACTGCGCCAAACGTGATCTTTGAGGCCGTCGACATTTGGTATTTGAAAACAGTGTCGGTGTGATCGTGATGGAAAACGTGCAGGTGGTTGGGATGTTCTCAACCAATCAGCGTGAAGGCATTCTCTCAAGGTAACGGGACGAGTATTTCGAAGTATGGATATATGCCTTAAATTTAAAGGTTAAATCCAGATTCACAGTTGCAAAGTGTTGAAACATGCATATGCCGGGTTAGGAAGACCTCGCCTCAGCTGACGGTCCAACCAATCAAGTCGCCTAATGATGAGCCTGAAATGAAATGGTGCGGCATCTCCAAACAAGAGATATTAACAAGACTTATCTCGCCAACTACATATATTATAGGCCAATGTATATGAGAGCTCCTATCTATAAACTGACCAATTGGTTCTTCAACTTCCAACTCAAATATATTCTACATCCGATCGCTTTTCGTTTTGCAAGCCTGAATATTTTTTTTTTCCTTCTCCACTTTTTTTTTTATAAACGAGTCTTTCCTATTCCCCCCGCCGTCCCGCTATTATACTAAAGTCCGCTCGGAAACCAAGTGAAACTTCCTTCTTGCTTGCATATCTTTCAATTTTTTTTTTTTTTCGTTCTCCTTCTGTGTTTCTATAACAAAACTAAGAGAATAGAGCTTGATATTCTCTTCTATCCGTTTTCTGTCAATCAAATGACTGTAAGTCTTCCTATTTACTACTGAGCAGCCAAATTAGGTTTTTTCCTTCTCTTTCTTTTTATTTTTTTAGTACACTGGTATGGGTTCATGCACCTTTTGGTCCACAAAAATCGCACTAAAAGTTGAACTAAATATCCAGAAATCCCTCTAGTCCTGTTTATCAACATTTTGGAACAGTAAACTAACAAAGCTTTACAGGACGATCCGATGGATATAGCCCATGATGAGACTACAAGCTCTGCTACAGTTTTAAACGGAGCGCTGCCGTCACGAACCTCATCGTTAGATGTACCGTCCAAGCAGAGTCATCCTCAACATAGCGACAGGACGTCTGAACAATATCATCATTTACAACGGCAGCAGTTGTTTCAATCTCAACAGCACGTGGTTGAACCGATTGGTATCCCATATCGGTCCCGAGCAGCGTCAGGAACAACGACCACAACAACAAGCGATAGACACCAAGCCGCCACTGCCACAGGAGCACCATTCCCATTTCCATCAGATAATTCAGCTCATCGGGTTAATACACTTCCCCAGCTACAAACTCATCACCAGCAACAACAACAACAGCCAGCCGCCAATCGCCAAAGAAGTGGTAGTGGGGCGCCGTTATCTGCATCATCAGTAACAACATCATCATACTTTTCTCCTACTTCTGCATCGCGATTCGCGCCTTATTCCAACGAGCCATCATCAATTTCGTCATCTTACAAAACTGCTGCAGTTCCTGTTCAACCGTCTGGTAGTAGCTTCCAACATCCATTCACCAATAACTCACAACCGCCCCTACCCCCGACGCCATCGCAACAGCGCAGTTTTGGGTTTCATTCTTCATCTTCTTTTACTTCCAACACTACCACCGGTACTAACCAGCCTGGTTTACCATTCTATCCTCCACCACCAGGGTCAAGCTCCTTTAGTGAACATTCTCCAACACTAGCGGAAAGGTCATTTGACACGTCGGCATTTCAGAATTTTCCTTCGTCATCTTCCATTGGACAGCCTGGTTCTGGAATTCGCATGTCACTATTGACATCAAAATTGACTGCAAGCGAATCGTCATCAAACGGTATATCAACACCACCTCCCTCTACTTCAAACGTGTATAACAGCGGCATGACTTTACCTCATCCTTCAGACTCGCGGCGCAGCAGTAGTGTGAGTTATAGTTCTGATCCACGATTATTCTCAACCTCAAATGGATCTTATCACAACAGTTTCCAGCACCATTTTTTCCCGCATCCATCTTCAACCACGACTAATGTGACCACGGGTGTTGCGCCTGAAGCTTCATTATCATCATCATCTGTTGCATCACCATCTTACAACAAGACTAACCAGCATCATTACAATCCTTCATCCTACCAACCTTATAGATCTCATGGTTCTCCAATGATGACAAGCCCAGATCAAAAACCTCATGCTGGTAATAGTGCATCGTCTTCACTAGCTGCAGCATCCGCTACTGGATCTGTACCATCGACATCACTGCCAAGGTCTGTACCAAGAAGCCAACCCCCATCGATTCCGGTGCCGCTGGCTGCTGCTGCTGCTGCTGCTGCTACCCCTGAAGGGTCTACATCAACATCGACAGCGATAGGTCCTAATGCATCTTCCAATACACCGCACTTGGATATTTCAAATCATCCAGTCGCTGATGTTATTGTAATGTTAACTGCATTGTTACAAAAGATTATTGATGCGAATGATTCACTTCAGCCGCAGCATAATTTCCCAGACGAAGAATTCACCAACAGCAACAAGTTCAGTGCAAATGTATTATCATTTCATGGAAGAAATGTTCCAGCGATCAGCCTACACGCATACTTGTCGCGTATTTTGAAATACTGTCCTACTACTAATGAGATTTTTATATCGTTGTTGGTATACTTTGACCGGATCGCTCAACGAGCAAATCAAGGAGAAAAGTCTGGGGACAATGATGAAAATGAAGGTGAAGATTCAAAATCTTCTTCACCACCAGGCCAGCAACTGTTTGTTATGGATAGTTATAATATCCATCGGTTGATTATTTCTGGGGTGACCGTGGCCAGTAAGTTCTTTTCTGACGTGTTTTACAAGAATTCGCGGTACGCCAAAGTAGGTGGGTTACCAGTTGAAGAATTGAACCATCTGGAACTGCAATTCTTGTTACTTACTGATTTCCGTATCATGATTTCATTAGAAGAATTGCAGCGGTATGCAGATCTATTATTGAGGTTTTGGCAAAAAGAGCAACAAGGCGGTGGTACAACTACTTCCTCAACAACAACAACTGGGCCAGCGACTTTTTCGTCGTCTTCGTAAAATGATCTTTTTATGTATACAAAAAAAAAATATTCAAATTAATTACATCATGTATAAATTTTGGGTTTTTTTCTTTATCGAAGTCGTCGAGCTTCTCGTTCAGATTCCATCAAACACAAAATGTCGTCTTCTCGGACTGGGCCCTTGACGTTTCGGACAATAGATCGAGATTCGTCGTCAATGAATTCAACTCGGACTTGAGTGACACCACCTCGGGAACCGGTTCGACCGAGCACCTTGATAACCTTGGCGAGCTTGATTGGGGTCTTGTTATCCTGTTTGCAATTTGTTAGTAATTGTATCTTTATGATTTGAAGTGCGAATAGATGAATGGATGGATGGGTTGTTGTGAATGAGTTGGTTTTTTGACAAGAGCAGCATGCCTCTTCATAGAGTAGCTGACCACTGCTGTTATTGGATATAACGTATCTCAGTTCGCCGTTTGAATACTCCTAGCCGATGTCTGTTCAGCGTCTAATACCGTCAAAATGTCGTGGATCATCGATATTTTTCGAATCTCCAAATATTAAAACATATTTTGTCGAAAACTCATTCAGTAGTTGATCATTCCATCCATAGAAACTATCGTCTCGTGCCGTCGAATTGAAAACGTACCATTGTGATATATTATGTGTGTTGAGTGCAGTTGAAATGAAAGTTTTCGAAATGCTTTAGCTGCGGTTGGGTCAAACTGAGTGGTACACCAGAGTGAGTCGGTTGGGACGATTCAATTTTTGAGTGGGTTTCCTAATTAGGAAGCGCCGCGGGAGAAGCCAAAGGTTGTGACTGCTTTTTTTCGTGATTCTTTTGAGACTTCCCAACACCACTCCCGAGCCGGTACAGATCGGTGCCCCGGCGTTTCTGAGCGGCTCATTAATGCACTGTGGGTCAAAATTTCAAGAGTCATACATTTGGTTAGGTTACAGTTAGAGGTCGCCCAAAAGTATCCATCATCATTAAAACGTATAGACAGAAAACATAAAATATGGATCTCGTCAACCACCTAACCGACAAACTACTTTTCGCAGTTCCAAAGAGTATGGATTTTTTTTGAATAAGAAAAATGAAATTGTAAAAATAAGAATTACTAACATGCAATACTAGAGGGGCGATTGTATGACAAAGCTATTCAACTTCTTGAAGGAGCCGACATCCAATTTCGGCGGTCCAATCGACTAGATATCGCCATCTCTACCAACCTACCTATCGCATTAGTATTTCTACCAGCTGCGGATATTCCACGATTTGTTGGTGAAGGGCGATGTTCACTTGGGATCACCGGTATCGATCAAGTAGCAGAATCAGAGCAAGATGTCACCAGCTTGTTGGATCTTGCATTCGGTAAATGCAAATTGCAAGTACAAGTTCCAGCTAACGGCCAATTCGAAACTTCAAAGGATTTGATTGGTAAACACATTGTCACGTCGTTCACCCACCTCACCGAAGATTTTTTCCGAAAACTCGAAGGCAAGTCCCCGGGTGAGCAACTAGATACCAAAATCAAGTACGTTGGTGGATCTGTTGAAGCTGCTGTGGCTTTGGGTGTTGCTGATGCGATTGTCGATTTGGTTGAATCTGGTGAAACCATGCGAGCTGCTGGCTTGAAAGCAATTGATACTGTTCTTACTACATCTGCACACTTGATTCAATCCAAGTCATCACAAGCTTACCACCCAGAACTTGCTGGTACCATTGTCGCAAGAATCAGTGGTGTATTAGCTGCCTCAAAGTATGTCTTGTGTACTTACAATGCCAACCGATCTTCTCTTAGTGAGTTGCTCAAAATCACCCCTGGTCGTCAAGCGGCTACTGTTTCTCCGTTGGAGATCGACGGCTGGGTGGCCGTTTCCAGTATGGTTGAAAGCAAAAAAGTGGCAGAAGTTATGGACCAATTGACTGCTACCGGTGCAATTGATATTTTGGTCTTCCAATTGTCCAATTGCCGTGTTTAGATATATTTCTTGCTTTTTTTTGTTTATTTAACTTTTACTTAATTTTTTTTTCTTACCTTGTACTATTATGACGTTCTTTTTGGAGAATTATTTTCGAATGCGGTTCGTAGTTGAGTAACCTACGATGCAGAAAATGGTTAAAAGAGAACTTGGGTTCATAGCACAGTGACCCTTAATGATCAAATCTTTGAAATCTCTCGAACGATTCGATCAACTGGTAAAGTCATAGATTCGTCTGTATCTGGTATACTTTATGCCTGCAATACCTTCAATTGAGAATGTCAACAGGAGCAGTTTGTCGTGGCATTCACTTGACCATGGAGCAATCGAGATTATCGGTCGTTTTACTCGCACAGCCTTTCCTCATGTATCACGTATTCCCGCTTAGCCGTGTACCGGCATTTGCTCCCAGCTGATATCCGAGTCAAATGTAAGCAACAATAAAGCTGTACTCTATAATACAATCAACTTGTCTGGCTTTTCATATTTGCATCATCACAAGTCAGTGTGGCTATGACGTTTGTTGAGTGAGGTATTATTTCTCCTGCATTTTGCATGAGGATAGGGCTTGGGGAACATGAGCACGCATGCGGAGTACATGAGAGATGGCCTTGACCTCTAAAAAGTCGGTGATTATTGGAAGGGTAAGGAGAAATGTGATATATATATATTTGTTTTTTTCCTTCTTCTTTTGGTTCAGTACTCTATCCTCGTTTGGTGTACAGCAAGGCTGATCCCGAGGTTTAGCCGCATTCTTCTACGGTACCCACGTTTGCGGTTATGGATTCGTAGCAGCCGAACATCAGATAACCAGCCGGGCACTGGCTCCCGACGTAGTGATGCAAGGTCGCCAGAATTTGGAAAGTCAAATGATGATCGCTAAACGTTTTCGAAGTGAATGAGACTCGGTGAATTCTCCGAAAGGGTTGCTACAGTATGAAGCTAGTAGCTTAATCGGAAGTCAAAACCGTCATGTTTATGCACTTTCTATAACCTAGTCGTATCAGAATTGCACATGTGGTCGGTTTTTGGATGATGATCTCCGGAGGTTTCGCCGTTTCATGGACAGGTATTCGCCGTACCATGGAAAAGTATTTCGCAGCGCCATGGAAAAGTATAAATACCACGGCTTGGATCCCGTCTTTTTCATACGCTACAATTCATCAATTAAAGAAACAAAACAAAACATGAAACTCGAGTCCATCATTATCTTTGCCGCTACCGCTCTTGCGGCTCCAGCTGCCACTAAAGTCCTCGGCCAAGACGTATCCAACTATCAAGGCACGGTTGACTGGGCTGGTCAAAAGAAGGCCGGGTCCAAGTTTGCCTGGATCAAGGCCACTGAAGGTACCGGATTTATTGATAAGTCTTTTGATGCCAATTACGAAGGCGCTTACAAACAAGGTGTCATCCGTGGAGCATACCACTACGCCCGCCCTTCTTCTTCTTCCGCCACCGCTCAATCCAAATACTTTTTAGCCCACGGTGGGAAATGGTCCAATGACGGCAAGACCTTGCCAGGTGCATTGGACTTGGAATACGGCGGAGATGACCAATGTTACGGCATGTCTGCCAGCGCTCTGGTCAGCTGGGTGAAGGAATTTGGCGAATACTACAAGAAGGAATCCGGCCGGTATCCGATCATTTACACCACTTATAACTGGTGGCAACAATGTACCAGTGATAACGGCGATTTCAAGGACTATCCTTTTTGGATCGCCAGATATGAAGCTGATGCCGTAGGTACCGCCCCAAAGAATGGTGAAATCTCCGTCTGGCAATTTGCTGACAAGGGTAAGCTCGTCGGTGATAATGATTACTGGCTGGGTACCGAAGATGCATTGGCCAAGTTTGCCAAGGGTGGTTAGCTTTTTGTATTATATATATTTTTGGTAGTTGAAGAATATATCATGTCTTTAAAATTTTAGCCTTAGTCAATTGCGGCGCGCATTGTACGTGCGGCTGACGGCGGTAGTGAGTTGCGATAAATCAATCCTTCTTCTCTGACTTCTCTGACTTCTTTTCCTCTTCCCTCAACTCACTCTTCTCCTTTTCAGTCATCTCCTCTTGACTGTCATTTTCTGCTTCTTCTTCATCGCTGTTTGCCCAATTTCCTTTTTCCTTTTCATGCATCAATTGTAAAATCGCGGTCAGCATAAAAGTACGACCAACCGATGCTACGAAAGTGACATTATCCACAGCCAAATCCACATTCCCAGTCTGTTCCGAGTTCAACAACCGTTGCAACAACAATGCTGTCAATTCACAAACCAGAATGCCACAATCCGACATTGTGGCCTGTTGAGGTGTTGGAAGCGATACAAAATCCAACTCACAGCCCAGCAACTTACTCAACTTCTTTACTGTCTTGGCCGCAGCTTGGTAGTTGCTTTCCTGCATTGTGTCGTAGTACAGTGCCTTTTGTGCAGGAAGACATACCACAATCAATGCCCAATGGAACCCTCCTTCAATTTGCGATACGTCTGGATTGTCGTTGATGGGTAAAAATACAAACTGTGCCTTATCGAACGAGGGTAGTACCTCTTTTAGTGACGCCGGATCATCGGTATGCTGTAATAAATATGCCATCGAAGGCCGTAATAGTACTGCTGCTTCGCTGTTCGCATTGTCGTTCATATATACATTCTCCAAGTATTCGTAGAGAAACGAGATATTATTGTCATTCAACCATTCATTATCTCTGAGGTTTTTCAAATCGGATCGGTATACCGTAACGTCATGATCTAATATTGGTTAGCGCATCTTCTTAATAATCTTAAAAGGAAAGAACAATACATACATTGTAAAATCACATCGTCATTAGGCCCATGCAACTCTTTATACCAATTTTTGATCGTTTTAAATTGAGAATGATGCCGGAAGGTGTAAAATGGCCCATGCGAGCCAGTTTTTTCCTCCACTTCAGCCGGAACGTCAACATCTTCAAATCCACATGTTACCACCGGCATTTTGTCAGAAGTATGTTTCGGTGGTTTCGTTCGTTCTCCTTTGCTTAGATCAAACAAAGCATTTTTGCGCATCGCTATTTTTAAAAGTGACTGTTGTGAGCAAACAATCTTAATTAGCTAGCGCTAAGAAGAAAAAAACATCAACACATTTTATTTTAATTTTTTTCTTTTTTTTTACTGATAGCTGGAACCGGTCAGGGTAAAAAAACAAGGGAACCTGTATTCGGATCTGGTTTTTTTTTACTGTTTAACTAAAATAATAAACTAGGTCGTAATTGAGGTTTTATTGGCCCTCATTGAGGCTCCGTGGTGGTGAATCGTTCATTTTGAAATCTACCGCCACCGTCGTTTAAGCCAACAGTGATAGCCGTATTTTAGCTATATGCACCTACAAAAATAGAAACCAGCAAATAATGTACAGCTGATTATCGCCTAGGATTAGCTTGTTCGGAAAATTTCCGATGCGATGCCTCGGATGTCTCGGAGAAAGGCATTATACGAGCATCCGAGGCGGGCAGCGGACTGTGCGGTACCTGGGTGCGGCTCAGTGCCCCTTTATACCTAGTATCAAACGCTACAGTACGTCTTTGAGCCCAACATGGCCACTATGTGGTAGAAAGTTACCGCTAAAGATGTCTGTAGGTGACGATTTCGGCACATGCCACCCGCTAGCTAGGCTGAATTTCCAAAAAAACTGTCGGCTTCAATACTGAGTAATTCGAAAGACATCTAGAACAGATAACGCTGGCAGAAAGTTGGGGGGCTTCAAATCACCAGAATTGCTGCAACCAACGTTATATATCAAGAAAATATGCATAAATGGAAACTACACGGACTTGGTATCGAGATGCCGCGTGCGGCGCGTACTCTATAATTATACTCGAATGGATTTCCCAATGAGGACGAAATAAAACACTCTATGCCAATGATATATAGATAGCCGCAAAATCTCGTTATGCTTTTCATAGTGTAAATCTCAAGCCGTATAAATATGCCTTGTGCTTCCTCTGTTTTCCATTTTTGTTAACACACAACTTAGCTCACTCACAGACCCCTCTCAAACAGTTCACACAATATCTTCACCGGAACATTCAGAAAAATGACCCCGATGCAACACCCACTGATTCCACCACCGTTCTTTCCGGCTACTATCACCAAAGCGTTCGCCGAACAGGTTGAAGCTCTTTGCGAAAACTTGGCCATTCACATGCGGCTTTTCAATAGCCGGGCACATTATACACCATATATTGTTCCATCCAGTTTCAAAGAACTGCGTTCCAAACTTCTAAAGGAACTGGTATATTTTGACTTTAGATTGCCAGGCCAGCCAGAACCAGCAGTGCCAATTCCCGGTGCTGCGTCTGCGACTGCCGTTCCAACATCAGACTCGTGCAATCTTATGCTCAGAGCGTACAAGGCATGGGCAGAAATCAGTGCGAAATGGCATACAGTGCGTGAAAAAAGCGACAAGTTTGTTCAGACGGTCGACGGGCGGTATTTTCAAGAATTTATCGGTGGAATTTCCGTCGCGTTTGAAGAATTGCTTGTCAACGAAGGCATTGCAGACATTGCAAAGTTTCAATTGGTATTCAAATCTAGATGCTTTGCCATGCTCCAGGTATTCACATCGCATGCTCAGCTCACAGTAAACAGGTATCAACATGTATGGTTGAAATGGCCAGGCTTGTCCCGGCGGATTGAAGAAGCAGCAGCTGAAGACGAAGCGAGAGCTTGACAGGAATTGTAGTTTTTATAAAGGTCAACATTATGTATTTTGAATACTATGTAAGTGTGTAAGCCTCTCCACAACCTGTTGCAGCCAACGCCGCGTGAGGCGTAACAGCACAGTTTACCACTTGAAGTTCTCACATGCCTACTTCCACTCCCTCGAAGATGGGTTACTAAGAGACTGTGTACAGTTGTAAAAGTTTTTGTTTCTCATGCGGACTGACTTTTGTTTGGAAAATATGGAAAATACTAACCCAAAGCATTTCGATAAACAAATTATGTAATAATTACAAGCCAAAACTACAAAGCACAAACAGATTATGTAGACTACTGCCAAGATGGAACAGCTCGACGACGCAGCCACGCCTTGATTGTTGGCTTTTCAAACGGATCTCTATACACTAAATCAATCACCGGAGTTCGTCGTTCAAACTCTGCAATCCTTGCCTTTAAATTATCAATAAATTCAGCGTCTTCATACCGATGCCCACTGTATCGTTCAAACTCGACCATAATATCGCCACATTTTCTCTTCAACAGTCGGTTCAAAGATTCACTGAGGTAGTCAAACTCGATATCTTCAAAGCCGCGTTTCTTGCAATTTGGCAATGGTGTTTCCGGAATAAGGTATGGGGAGCTTTCTGGTGGTGATTGTGGAGTATCAAAGACATCAGTAGTTCCGTCTTCATTCACGGACTCCACCGTGGTATCATGATCAGAAGATATGAACAGCTTCCATTTTAAATCACTGTAATCCAATGGTTCAAAGTGCTCAATGTTGAATTTGATTTGCTGGGATGGCCGTGGGCTGTACACCGTGCAATGAATTTTCGATAGCGTGGCATCATGTTGTAATGTGAACCCGTGGCCCTTGCTATTTGGTTTCGTGATAACAGTACAATCCAAACTAAGTTCGAATACCGCACCAGGTGTCCAAATGTGGACAAAGGCTGGTGTGATTTGCAATACAGACAATGTTCGAGAATGCACCCCATTGACAGTCAGAGTACCAATGCTGTACCCTGCCAATGAAAAGTCGGCTCGTGCAGCTGAAGGCCCACGAGAATACAAATAAGCAACAAACTCTTTATCCACTGCTGTAATGTGTTTGATCTCATCTGGGATCAATCCACCGAGAGTGATACCTAAGCTATTCACCAACGGAATGACATGCATTTCAAAAATAATACCCGGACACGAGACCAATCTCGCCCATTCAGAGTTATCCTTGGACTTCAATGCAGCTTCCTTCATAGGTTTAGAAACGCACAGTTTTGTTGCGAGCCTTGCTGCTTTCCACATATCTGGCATTTGTGACTGCGGGTGAAGGTATTTCATCAGCATTGTCATGCATCGAGTATCATTGATTTCGAGCCCGAACTTTTTGATGCATTCTTCTAGTATAGCAAAAGAATCCAAATTTCCTCCAAACATCGTACACAAGCTAACCATGCATGTAATTACATCCGCCAATGCAGTATCGTTTTGCGTTAGATGCTTCAAGCCGTTCAGAACTTCTTCCACGAGATCTCCAACTGTAATCGGGTCTGCCGAATAAGGCTTCGAGATCAATGTATCGATAAGTCCAAGATCAACAACCGACAAATTTGTCCCATACTGCAAACAATGGGCCAGCTTCTCCAAACAATTCACAGCGTGTATGATCATAGGCGGGAGAAGTGAAGTGTATGAATCTCGGAGCGATTTTGGTGCGGCGCTGATTGGGTAATATGCGCACCTCACAACACACCTGATGAGATATTATGAAGTGCGGCGTTAAAAATCTGAGCCGGGATTTAAACCCTGACGTCAAAAAATATAACACCTTTACACTAGATGACTCATTTTTGTATAAACTTCGAAAAGCTGACTAACCTAGCTCTTTTTTGCGGATCCTAGTTTATCAATTAGCGTCAATTTCCGATTCAGTCATCGCACACTCTTTCTGCGAGCGCACCTCATCCCCTTTACGAGATTCACCACTCTGTTGTTTTTTTCTTTCCTCAAAATTTTCTTTTGTTATCTCCACACAACCACAACACCACGAAACAATGTCTGAAGAGTTGAGTGAAAAGTTCAAGAAACTTGGAATTGATGAATCCAAGTCAAAGGAGATTTTGAAGAACAAAAAGGTTGCTTCTTCCTTGGCGGAGATCATCGACCAAGCTGGTGACAGTTCAAACGTGTCTGATCCAAAGATTAGTGCTCTACTCCAGACCTTGGCAACGAAATCTAAAGACGTCAAAGATGAAGCTAAAAAGAATCGAAAGCTAGTGGTAGATGCTATTCTTGACGGCAGATTGAAAACTACTATCCAGCTTGGAGCTGCTTGGAGTTATGTTCAAACTGCTGGAGATGACAGCAACCCCTCCGACCTTGATAAAGAAGCCGGAGTTGGTATTGAAGTCACTGAGGATCAAGTTGCAGCTGCTGTTGACAAATATTTGCAAGAAAACCGAGCAGAATTCGAAGATAAACGATACAAGGGTGTACCGGCAGTGCTAAACGGGGTTAAGGCAATGCCAGAGATGAAATGGGCAAACCCTGGTTCATTCAAACCAATTATCGATGCCAAAGTTTTGGAAATCTTGGGTCCAAAGGACGAACGGGATACTGTAAAGCAAAAGAAGAAGGAAAAAAGTACAGGCAAAAAGGAAGACAAGAAAAAGGAGGCGACTAAAGAAGTTTCGGTACGATCAATGTTTAGTGAAGGTTTCTTGGGTGCTTTACACAAGCCAGGTGAAAATCCACAAGCAGATCCAGAAAAGATGAAAGAACATTTGGAATTCACCAAGGGTAATGTGTATACTCGATTCCCTCCAGAGCCAAATGGATATCTTCATATCGGACACTCCAAGGCTATTACTGTGAATTTTGGGTATGCTAAATTTCACAATGGTAACTGTTATTTGCGATACGACGATACCAACCCAAAGGCAGAAGATGATGTGTTTGTCAAGGCTATCAAGGATATTATTGAATGGCTTGGGTTTGAACCATTCAAGATTACCTATTCTTCGGATTATTTCCCAGAATTGTACCAGTTGGCTGAAAAGCTGATTTCCAAGGGTCTTGCATATGTTTGTTACTGTACTGCGGAACAAGTCAAAGCCGGCCGAGGACAATCTGAAGATGGTACACTTGGTGGGGAACGAAAGGCTTGTGAACACCGATCTTATTCAATTGAAAAGGTTTTGGAAGAGTTCCGAAATATGCGAGATGGGAAATACCAGCCAGGTGAAATTACTTTGCGAATGAAGCAAGATTTGCAGAACCCAAATCCGGCAATGTGGGATTGTGTTGCATATCGAGTTATGAATGAAGCTCACCATCGAACTGGCACTCAGTGGAAGATCTACCCAACTTATGAATTCACGCACTGTTTGGTGGATTCTCTTGAAAACATTTCTCACTCTTTGTGTACTTTGGAGTTCCGAACTGCTCGAGAAGCCTATGAATGGCTGTGTGATGCGGTTGAGGTGTATAGACCAGCTCAACGAGAATATGGCCGGTTGAACGTAAGCGGTACAATCATGTCCAAGAGAAAAATTCTCAAGCTTGTTAACGAAGGTCATGTTCGAGGCTGGGATGATCCTCGGTTGTTTACTCTTGTGGCCATTCGACGACGTGGTGTTCCACCAGGAGCCATTTTGTCGTTTGTTGCGGAACTTGGTGTGACTACTTCGCATTCGTTCATTCAGGCAGTCAAATTTGAAAACTCGGTTCGAAAGTACTTGGAAAACCATACTCCACGATTAATGATGGTGCTGGACCCAGTGATGGTTGTATTGGATAATGTACCAGAGAGCTTTAAAGAAGAAGTGTCAATCCCATTCAAACCAGGTTCTCCAGCTATGGGTGAGCACAGTCTGCCATTCACCAAACGGTTCTATATCGACCGAAGTGATTTCCGGGAAGAAGGAGCAACCAAGGAATATTTCCGATTGGCTCCAGGTCAATCTGTTGGATTACTCAAGGTACCACATAATGTGCGGTATGTATCCTGTGAAAAGGACGCGGAAGGTAAAGTTACGGTTATTCATGCTCATTATGAAAGCGATGTCGAATTTAAGAAGCCAAAGACTTATATCCAATGGGTTCCACATGCGCCAGAACAAAACTCGCCAGTCAAGTTGAGCGAAGTGCGACTTTTCAACCAATTGTTCAAGTCTGACAACCCAGACAACAACCCAGCTGGATTCTTGGCAGACATTAACCCAGATTCCGAATCTGTGCTTAAAAATGCGGTGATTGAACCTGGTATTTTTGAAGTCAAGGAAAAGTCTCCTTGGAAGGTTGAAACTGATGAAGCAGAGTTCCAAGGTAAAGAAACCCCAGGTTCACCGGAATCTATTAGATTCCAGGCGTTGCGAGTAGGGTATTTCTGCTTGGACAAGGATTCTACTGATGAAAACTGGGTGCTGAACAGAATTGTCACTTTGAAAGAAGATAGTGCAAAGAATGCATAAATATTTTTTAAAAACAAAAAAAAAAAAAAAAGAATACATAAACATAAATAAACAAACGTGATATCCTACATTATATATACTAATCTCATAATTATACTGCGGATGACTTGCGGAATACTCGAATAAAGCTCTTGGTTTTTCTTAAACCATGCAATGGAGGTTGAGATGCTGGTGTTGGAGGAGACGGTGGCAGTGGAGGTAATGGCTTTTGAACCGTGCTTAGTCGAATTGAATCCAGTTCAAGCGACGGAGTACTGTCTGAATCCAATGATCCGAAAATGTCATTCCATACTTCTTTACCTTGCATAATCCCATTGTGATCGATATGCTCCGAAGATGGGGTGATTGGCAAGTCCAAATCTCCACTATTATCGCAAGTTGAAGATGTAGTCATTGACTCGGTGATGCTTGTGGGTGGAGATGTAGTATAAGCTGAATAATGTGGTCGTCTAGCTGGGTTCTTGTCCAGTCGAGTAGCAGTCTCCAGTGAAGACATTGAAGAAGCAGTCGAAAGTCTGGACCGATCTAGGTAATTTTGGGTTGTGGTAGTACTCATTGTTGTGGCAGTGGTCATCGGTGTTTCAGTGCCTGCAATGGAGTATACCGATGAGTTCCGAGTTCTTGACTGAGGAGGTGTTGAAGGTGGAACCATGTTTGGTGGATGGTAGTTGTTGTTATTATTGGCAGTGGTAGTGGTAGTAGCAGTTTCTTCCATGGCTGCTGCATTATTATTATTATTATTACTGTTGTCATCATTCGTTACTGCAGTGCCCATTACTGGTTTTTCCTCCCTTGAGAATAAATAAGACTCCAACGCTTTTGTCAATTGTTGAATAGATTGCTTGTTTTGGTTCAAAGCATGAGGTACCACCATTTCTTCTGGATTGGACATATTTCTAGCCAATACAATAAAGTTTTTAACTTCATCAACAATCTGTAGTTGAGTGTATTCTTTGTACAAAAACAATGTTCGTTCTGCATCGGGCCGTGCCAATGAGAAAAAGTTTTGTAATGCATGCACAATTGTCAAGTTCAAAAAGTTAAACAAGGTCGCCAAATCTGTAGCCAGCAGATTATAAAGGCAAGTATAAAGTGAGCAGTCCAGCAGTTCAGGGGTGAAAATACAGTCCAAAATCAACCGAACTTGTACGATAATGCATTGAGCTTGATCCAGCAAGTGTGTTGATGATGGAGCAAGATTTATTACAACCGGAGTGTTATTATCCACCACTGAGGTACAATCCCGTTTTTCTCTTAATGGGTCGGTTCGAAGCTTTTCAAAGTCTGATATCCGCTGATTCAAATATCGGTTATAGCATGTTGCAAGCCGATGAGTGGCAGTGGATTGAGAGATTGATTCGGAATAGGATGGTAAAATTGGCAACGAGTCGGTATTCGCATCACAATAGTTTGACATGTACCCCCACAAGTAGTATTTTGGAAGTGTGTAATTATTGTCTGATAGAACATGAGTGTGGAATAAAATGTGTGCTTTGAGTGATGCCAATGAAAGATTGTTCTGAGGTTCGTCGTGGCACAGCCGATGTCTCAGCAAATCAAAAAACTGGCAGAGATCCACATCGCTGTGGTTTCGTTGTAAATGATCTTGAACAGCTTGAACATATTTCGCTTTTGGTGGTCCATCTTTTTGCTTAGTCG
Organism: Blastobotrys apis; assembly: GCA_030557665.1. Taxonomy (NCBI): domain Eukaryota; kingdom Fungi; phylum Ascomycota; class Dipodascomycetes; order Dipodascales; family Trichomonascaceae; genus Blastobotrys; species Blastobotrys apis. The sequence goes on from JAKTPN010000234.1 coordinate 185,490, forward strand.
CGCCCTAAAAAAAAAAATTACGTTAGTTTTGGTCCGTAAAAAATTGCAGGATTTTTCTTCATACCTTGATTGCTTTCGGCAAAGTGGGCGTATGTCCCATGGCGTTATGAAGGTTGATGTTTATTGAATGAATGGTCATTGTGGGTTGTTAATGATAGTAAAATGTCCTTTTGAGTTGATGGTTAAAAGACTAGATCCCTTTTTATACAAGGAGGATGCGGTGGTATATATACGAGCGTTTGATCCAGTTCCGTCTTCGATAAATCAAAAGAAACCAAGTCTCGTACAGAATAAATCAAAGTCAGTATTAAGAACCAATCCGTCGTTAAATGGATGTTTTTGAAAAGAGGTTAATGAATGTAGCTAGTTGTTGTTGTTAAGAACGAAGAAAGAAAGAAAGAAAGAAAGCAAAAAGTGATGAATGAGAAAAAGGAGGAATGGAAAACATGAATCACAAAGAACCCCCCGAAAAGGCGATCTCGAAAATGTGCTAAAAGGACCAATATCCTTAACTTGGATTAACTTTTGCCGATCTCCTGCCAAATCGAGGTGACACCCTTGAACCCTGTCTCTATTGCACTGGTGTTGCTGTAGCAACGGGTAAAGTTGTGTATGAGGCGGACGCAGTGTGGGTGGTTTAAATTAGCCCGCGACTCGCTTCTTCCTTCAATGCACCATGCGGACAGGATGATTGTACATATGCTTTTCGCATTGTCTACAAGGAAACAATTTTTTTCCACGGTTGCTTAAAGCAAGGGACGTTTTGTAATCGTTGTTCTTTTTGTCCTTAGGTTGTTAGGGAAGGTTGGCCATTCGATCGAAAGATCTTAAGCGCTCAGGAATGAATAAACAAACACGACGAAAAAAGTGGTCACGTACCAGCCAAAGGGGTTTCTGTGATGTGATGGGATAGATCTGCAGCGCCTCCTTCTGTTTCTGGACGCGGCGGATAGGATTATTTCAATTTTAAAAAAAAAAATTTAGGACCGCGCGCTGGTGCAGTGCATTTTGCTTGCGACTATTTTCAATTTAACACCGAGTTATTGGCTGTGATATTGTGGGGTGGTCGACAGGAGAAGACTGGAGTGTATTTTAATGGATTCGAAAAGTTTGATCGATACGTTGTGACAAGCAGGCCGGCACCTCCTAGTTAAGCGAATCGATACGTTTCAAACCTTGATCAAAATCAAAAGGGGTCCGAAATATTGCACTCTGTGGGACAGACGGACCGATCATTGACAAGAATAAAGGGCAGAACAACGAAGTTCAGGTGCAGAATACGTTTCATTTGCTCTTGTTCTTTCGCGACTCGAAACAAAGTTTCGAAACGCGATCGAAAAGCAATCGATCGGTGATTCTATCTCGAGACGTTTGATCACCGGTTTTTGACAGCCGGTAGACCTCGATCCCGCCAACTAAGATCAATTCTAGTGAACCTCCTGGGGCTTAACGTTTGAATTTACATGTGCAAAGCGCTTTAAATCTTTACCGATCCTGGCAAGTTGAGATGGAAATCGAATCGGCAAAGCCAGCCAGCCAGCCAGAATTAGGGCCAATCATGGCTCAACGATTCCTTGCATTTCGATCCAAACGGCGCCGTTTAAACGGCCACAACGGCTCTCGATCAATCGTGTGAGTTAGATAGCATCTTTATTTTTTTTTTTTTTTTTGGTTGATTATCAAACCGAGGGGTGCAGTCCATAATTTTTTTCTAATTTTGCCCTCGATCGCGAGGTAGAGGTATAATATAATATTCTTTGCCAATTAAACCCAGTTGGTAAACAAACGTAATCTTGCGCGGCTCACCAAAAACTTGCCGACATACAAAGATCGATTAATTGACTGGTTGAACAAGGTCGATTAGAGTTTTTGAAACAGAAATTCGATCCAAATTCAAATCCAAATTTAAATACCCATTTTTGAGTCAAGTTCTTCGAGGAGCCGTAGGATAAGAGCCCCTGTCAAGTAGATATTTTGGTCGGGGTTTAGTCCAAAAGGCATCGTATTGATATATTGCTACTCTACTTGAGTGAGCGTGTTAGTGCCTGAATATGTCCAATTAACTTCAAATGCACTGGGTACATCTGATAATACCGACTGTAACAACCATACAGCTGATGATTCACCTAAAAGGAGGAGGAACCCAGCCGTTTGCATACCCTAAAAATTATAAGTCCTTGGTTAATACCTCCTAATGTGATTCCTTAGTTAGTTCGCGGCCAAGCGCGATTTATTTCTCTGTATAAATAATCCAGGTTAGGCGAGTTAAGCCAGACCAATCCTTGATTAATTTTCCCACCAGCGTATATAATTCACCCTGCGACCGAATTAAATATGTAATTTTCACAATTAATCACGATCGCTGGTATTTAATTCATCTCCAGCGATGGTTAGTTATTGAACGATTCGAATTAATTTGTGGTTCTCATAATATAATTTAATCTCTCTTGAATTTAAATCGGGGAGCTTCATCGCATTTAACTGGGCTGCGATAGTAATTAATTCACTCGCTCTATGGAAGGAACTAAAAACATGACGGATCAACCATTGGGATTTGAATCTGCATTTAAGAAATTTAAATGAGGGTGAGAAGCGACTAATTCGTGTGCTTATTGCAATCAATCCACCTTACGAATAATTAATTCACATCATTTGGAGTTAATTCATTCATAGCAAAGAGTTTTTCTCTACCATTTGAGTATTTAATTATCTTTTATTTTGAACTAAATAATGGCCGCACAATTGGTTTCAATCATGCCAGGCGTTCTACCATACGGCACCGTAAGATTTGGATCCTGCCATGCGTATATCCATTTTGAAGAGCATACTTGGGGAAAATGTTTCAGACAGCTGGTGGTATTCATCTGCTATCTGTAGCGTTAACCTCTTATATGGGTACTCGAGGATTGCCCCCACCCAAAAAAAAGGGGGAGCTCTTGGGATCCCCGGGCTGATGTATGCGCGATTCAAATCCAAACGCGGCAGCAACCCTGAAAAATACTCCATTTTGAGCAATATGCTTCAAGCCCAGTTTGGTCATGGCTGATTTGCGTGCACGAGGGTAAGAAAACCGAACACTTCCGCTAGCATTCCAAGGTTCCGATTAGTCTATTTCTGGAGTGAATGGCACCATTACCCAAAACAAAAAACAAAAAAAATTATCAATCATTATCTCCCTTGTTTGTAAAGAGAAACACTGATACCGGAAATTATTAATAATCTTGGAGGTTACAGCTCTCACTGCATGACAAGCGCATTACCAAGCTTCACCGCGGGGTATTCAAAATGCTCATCCTTCCGCCGCATGCGGCCGAGCTCATCTCCCCTAGTGGCTGGTGAATTGCCGACTCGGTGCCGTGCTCAGAGTCTACAATACTCAAATAGCCTTTGGATTTGTGAGTCCACAGGATAAAAAAAAATCACGAACAAAAAACACCGTTCATTTACGAATGACGGCCCGATCTATAGCCCTTGTGATCATAATTTTCGCACTAGTTCTTTTAACTAAAAAAGAACAAGCCTAGATTAGTTCCAAAATAAACAGCCAAAATTCGTGATCACGCATAGTTCTCGCCCAAAGGTGGCTTAAATGACGCCATTGTGCGCGCGCGAAAGAAATCTTTTTCTATCTACGCCACAAAATTTTCTCAAAGTTCCAACTGGTTACACAAGCCACCACTTATATACTCCCAGCTGTCTCCCTACTTTTTTTTTTTTGTTTGCAGGTATAATCAATTGCACTTTGACTAATTATAATATCACACAAGCGAAAAATTTATTTGATTTGAAAGGATTCAAGAGATTGATAACGAATAAAAGGTTATAATACACGGCTTTTTGTCGGTTGAAATTTTGAATACCCTTTTTATAAGCTGTTCTTTATTTAATAATGAACGGTTCACAATCGATACCAGACGGCATAGCACCGTTCCTGTCGGTTACCCAGGATCCAAACAAACGGTATTGTAACAGACATCGACCAGACGTGGTTTGTAATCGTCAAGCAGATGCTCGAAAAGCTTCAGAAATCCAAGACGCATTGGATACTATGGATTGCAGTGATCAAGAAGCAATAACTAGAGTATGGTCAGTGTTTAGCAACGCTCCTTCACATCAACGGTTGGTGATTTTACAAGGTCTATTAGCACAGTGTTGTTCTCCTCAGTTGTCTTCAGTCTCATCAGTGATTGAAGATCTGCTACGAGTGGATTTTGTCCAGTCATTACCTCCCGAACTATCTGTCAAAGTATTGTGTTACCTTGATACAGCTTCACTATGCAATGCAGCACAAGTCAGCAAGAAATGGAAAGAAATGGCGGATGACGACGTGGTATGGCATCGGATGTGTGAACAGCATATTGATAGAAAATGTACCAAGTGTGGTTGGGGATTGCCGTTATTGGAAAAGAAGCGGTTGAGAGATAGTCGAAAAGCGATTCAAGAGCGAGTCGAGCATATGAGTAAAGGAGTCAAGAGGAAGATTTCGGATATGGAATGCGACTCAGAACCGGAAATAGATGCAAAAAGAAAAAGTCCAACTCCTGTGCCTGAACTGCCTCCTTCACGACCAAGAAAAACTCGTCCATGGAAGGATGTTTATGCTGAAAGGTATCGAGTGGAAAGGAATTGGAGAGAAGGAAATTACAAGCTACGGGAGTTTAGGGATAGTAGTGAAAATGATACACTATTATGCTTGCAGTTTGATGATCAGTATATGATTACTGGGACTTATGAAGGAAAAGTCAAGGTATGGGATGTTGAAACTGGCAAGATTATTCGAGTGCTGACTGGTCACGTCGCAGCTGTTAATGCATTAAAGTTTGACGATTCCAAGTTGATTACTGCCAGTTCTGATAACACTGTGAGGATTTGGAATTACAGGACTGGTGAATGTGTGAGTACGTTTCAAGGTCATGATGATAAGGTATTGTGCCTTGATTTTGACCAAAAGTTGATTGCATCCGGGTCTGCCGATAGTACGATCAAGGTGTGGAACTTTGAGCTGAAATCTTGCTTTACTCTGCGGGGACATAGTGAGTGGGTTCAAGATGTCAAGATTGATTCTCAATCTCGTACATTGTATTCTGCATCGGATGATTGCACTGTGAAGATGTGGAGTCTGGACACTAAACAATGCATTAAAACGTTTGGTGGACCGGATGGGTCGTTCTCGCATGTTGCACAAGTGTCTAGTATTTTGCCGTTAAAGTTGGATCATTTGGAAGGTAGTAATGATTATCACCATCAAGGTGGTGGAGAAAGTGAACCTGAGACAGATGTGGAAACTGGGAAGAAAAAGGAAGGGGAGGAGGAAGAAGAAGAAGAAGAGGAGGAAGAGCAAGGTGCATTTGGTAGGACTGGTCCGACACATATTCTTTCAGCGTCTCTTGATAACACGATCAAGCTGTGGGATATCAACACTGGGCAATGTGTTCGAACATTATTTGGTCATGTTGAAGGTGTTTGGTCGATCTCGGCTGATACTTTCAGAATTATTAGTGGTGCGCATGACAAGACTGTGAAGGTATGGGATTTACAGAGTGGTAAATGCTGGCATACATTTAGTGGGCATACAAAGCCGGTTTCTAGTGTTGGATTGAGTGATACCCGATTCGCAAGTGGAGGAGATGATGGAGTGGTACGAATGTACTGTTTTGATGATTTTGATGATTAAACAAACAAAAACAAAAGCAAAAGTTTCTTTTACAAGGTAGTTTTCTTATTTATTATTCATGTTTTATATAATTTTTTATTTTATTCTTTTTTATTCTAGAAGTCTCTGTATGATAATATTAAATGATTTGTTCAAAAAACCAATGTTACCAGAATTGCCGTCTTTGATGCGGCGAGTTCAAATTGCCAAAGATCGGCGGGGGATAAACTCAGCCATTTGTGTGGAGAGGTGGATGGGTTACAGGTGCCCATTTATTTAAATTTATTTCTGTGCGCATCCGAACATCCCGGTTATCACGCCACTTTAACTGTCTATTCCTTTATCTTCCGGTACGCCACAGGTGTGGGGTGGAGTGATAACGTTTGTAGCTGCCCCATCTGTGCTTTAAGACATAACCTACTGTACGTCCAAGAATTGTTTCTTGGAACCTTAAATGGAAGAAGGCATACAAGGAAACAAAATATGCTTTTTTTGTTTTTGAATTCTTTCTCAAGGAAGGTTTAAAGATGCAGGAGCAGACAGCCGCACAGACCACCAATTAATCCCTTCACCACCAAAGTACCGGGAATGGATAAGCCGATCAAATCCTGTAAGCGATGCCGGCCCGGGAATCGGGCGCCAGATCTTGACCCGGAGAATCTTCGATTCCGATTCCGATTCCGATTCCGTGGTTGGCTGGCTGTTAGGGTGCCCAGTCTCGGTCTCCTGTTGTTTAATGACAAAGAAATGGAGATCCAGTTTTTGGAATTAATGGAAACGTCGCAGCCGTCCCACTCCTCCACAATTCTTTGTTCCATTTTTGGATCGAAACCGTCCCCGGATTCCACACTGTTGGGGGAGTGCGCATCCTCCTGTCTTCTTTCTTTCTGTGTTTGGTGAGACAAATCAGTAGGAGGAGGAGGAGGAGGAGGAGGAGGCAAGGAGGTGCTGCACAGGTGAGGTTTCAGGCCCAATATAGGAAGAAAAAAAAAAAAAACTGTCGTTAGTTTCACTTGTGTTGATAGTTTGAGAAAGCTAGGCCCAAGTAGAAATTCCATTGGCATGATAAATTGGAGGCCTAATCTGCAAGCTTAGAAATTTCATCTCCTTACGATCCAAACAAAAAAAGTGGCTGCGCTTCTGCATCGGACCGATCTTAAGGATGCATCACACCCGCGTGCCTATCAGCCGTTGGATGCATGTCGAGTTACATTTTGAGAACACTGCGTATTATTATAACGTGTTATGGCAATTGAGATTGAGATGGATGGTTTTATACGATCGATTTTTTTGAGATCATCCAACCCAATCGTGAGATTTCCCAATTACGCGGACCTGCGCTGCAAATCTCCACCCTGGGGTCTGGATCAGGTGGTTTGCTTGGGAAAAACAGTATGTAGTGGTAATTAGTACCTTAGACCAATTTGGAAGGCTGGCAGTTATACATCGTGCAGCTGCATCAAATAAACAAACGAAGACGCGTCAACCGTATTCGATTCCAGCGCACGGCTGGATCATTGACCTTTCTAGGCCATGCTGTTCTGCATGGTCATACAGTCTAATACAGGATATCAAGGTGTATAGAGCTGTGCGGTTTGCTGTCGACCGATAGATGTTGATTTGGCCAAGATTGTGAAGCCACCAAGACGATTGGACAGTTGTTCCCAAAGAGTCATCTCCAGATATAAAGATCTTTTCTAGTTTTTTTTTCTTCTTTCGTTCCAGTATTGTAATGGAGGCATTCAGTGGTTCATTGCAAAACTGACCAATTATTACCATAGACTTGTTGAACTGTTAGCTATAGCGGAGGTGCGTCCACCGTATATACCCAGAATACGGGTGCATGAAACCGATCATTTCTATCTTTCCTTTTGGGTTCTATACAGCCAACAACAGCATGCATTGTAAACAATAAAATCCAAAGCTAAATCTACACTAGCGGTGCATCTCGAATTGTTATCTTGGTGAATTGGAGAGAAGCGGTCTCCTCATCAACCCCGCACGCTAAAGGGTCAACAGATAATCCTGGTTATTCTACATTTGAATGTCTCTCTTTCTCAGGATCGCTTGAGACACTGTACCTTGACTATTCAGGGTGAACCCATGTTCCGACCTTTTAGGTAAATATACCAAAAGACTGTTCCGTCCTTGAAAGCTGTTTTCGAATGCTGTCGAAAGGGGATGATTCTTCGTTGCTGGAAACATTTTTGAATAAACCCACGTGCGGCATGGTCTGGTTATTGGTTCAATGAATGCAACAGGCGGGGGAGGGAGGAGTACACAAGCAAATAAATAGCTCGAAAACTAGGAGAAGCCAATGGACAAAACTAAATATTTGAATATTAAATAATATCCTTAGCGTTTGCTATTTGTACATTAAAAATATCGAGCGAAAAAAAAAAAAAGGATAAAGGGGCGAATAATCCGCAACACTGTAGATCAAACGTCAAACCTTTCATAATTGCGGTTGTTGATTTAATATTTCAACCCATACATACGATAGTATGGCTGTTTGTGTTAGAAGTTTTGACATACCGGCTATGTAAAACCCCTTTCCGTGGGATGATGATTATGTAGCAACCTAATGCATCATGGTGTTGGCGATCTTTCTCCAAGCGCCGCACCACACCGCACTATGATAAATGAAGTCCATCCATTTTGAAGGATATAACTGATAAATGGCGTGGTATTTGTAGACGATATATTGAGTTTTCACGCCCATACCCAAGGTACTTTGAATATCCGCTATCATCATCTCGTTTTAACTGTATATTTTTAAAGATGGTGGTATTTCCGGTGTGGATTGACGCTATCAAGCTTTTCTTTTGCGAATCTTGATAACAAACTGAAATTAAACTTTAAAGCAACACAACGAATTCTAAACAGTAATGCTCGGGAAAATATGACTTACTTACCCGCGTAATGACGATAGACAGCGATTTTTTTTGATACGTTCGCAATTCCAGAACTAAACCGGGTTAATTCCAACGACAACAAATAACAAATAACACAACGCATATACTACAAGCTCGAACTGCTTTCAAAGACTTTATCTACAGCTTCAGATCATTTCCAAAATTTATTAAACTCCCCGGAACCAGGAGCCGCTGAGATTATAGCAACTGTACCATCACGGCATTCCAAAATACAACAGCCACTTGAGATATTGCGTAATCTATAACACTATCATCATTACCAAGCAGACCCGGATTTGATTTACTTTTTAAAACAATACCAAGCCAGAAACAGCTGAAATGAGTTGTTTTGACTTATAACCCTACCGTCTTTTCTGAACATTAAGCTATGCTATATCCCCAACCAAATCTACCCGCCCAAAAGCCACCACCGGGATTTACAACAGGTTCTGCAGTGTCCAAAATACCCAGGCAGCGGGTTATTCAACATGCATCACGCACAGTGGGCATCTACTGGCTGCATCAAAATTATGGTAGAAGTGATGCCATCCACTTTATAGAATACCTCGAGCGATAACGCGCGGCGCCCGGAAGGTCGGATCGGAAGGATCTAGCAATACGTACAGTATTAGACCATGAGGTCAATTGAAACGGTTTGGGAAACACATTTTCTATCTATGACATGTATGGCTGTGCGCTGATCTTCTGATCTTTGGATCTTTTGGCGGTAGAAAATACTGAGCCCTGAGACCTGAAAGTCCCAAAAGGATCCAATTGGAATAATGCCAGGATTTGAAATAGTCACTGGTTGGATGGATGGTCAATTTTATATTAAACCATCAAACGCTATAGTATTTTGTAAAGGCTCGTCTTAAGGTTGGCTGCTGGTTACTTCCTGGAAGAATTAGAATAAGAAAAACTAAATACTTAAAAAAAAATTGCCAATCATGAGTTTTTTCTCCCTTTGTTGCGCAATATCGTTACTTTTTGGATGAAATCTACTGCGCTCGATCCCGAAGCATCCGCCATTTCTTTTTCCTTTTCGTTCCTTTTTTTTTTTTTTTTTTTTTTTTTTTCCCTCAGGTGCTTTAACCTAGACGCCGCCCTACTCTTATATATATACCAAGGCTTTTGCCCTTCTTTTTATTTTAAATTTTGTTTCTTTCCCCTGGTTCTTCTTTTTACAAATATCAGTCATCTTTAGAAACTACCAACCCATCCCTCAAATACAATATTCCAAGTCAAATGACTACAGCGGTTCCTGTATCACCTGTACTTGCCAGTGTCCAGGACGGAGGCTTGTTGTATTCTTTAAAGGACCACCAGCCGAAAAGTGGTTCCTCAGCGCCTATCAATATTGCATCAGGTTTGAAACCAGCGGCTGCTGGTAGTCCCACCAACAACAATTCAAAGCCAGAAGGTTATTCTTCTTTGCCAGTAATGTCAAAGTTACATCATTCGAACACTGTTCCGTTGGCAGCGGCACCAAACAGTGATCAGTATCATCAACCATCATCTTCATCATCAAGTGACAGCGTTTGTCCATTATCAACTAGCATTAGCGCCCCAGCAACACCAAGTTCAACATCAACATCAGCATCAGCATCAGCAGATACAAATGAATATACCCTTAGCCCGAAAGCAGGTGTTAATAACACGAGTTCAACAAAGCTTTATCTCGGTGGTCTTTCAAGCAAGTCTGCTGATTTTATGCGAAAGCATCGTCGAGGGTTTCCAGCTCGAACTGGCGATAATTTGAGTAATGCTTTGATGTTTGGCCATCGTGAGCATGATCATCAATGTTCTACCTCTTCAAGATCTAATTCATCTACATCTGCATCGGAGAGCTCATTATCCAGTTCTCCAGAATTTGTACCAGATCGGGGAACAAGTATCGATAATGATAGCATGGCTACTTTGACAATGGATCTGCCAGCATCTAGTGATTCTAGTGATGAAGGAATTAATAGTATTGTTCGAAAAAAGTCTGGAGAACGGGTCAAGTCGTCGCTGAAATTGCCTGGATTGGTTCGAGCAAAGTCATTACCAACATCTCCAATTAAGGCAGTTCATTTCGATACCAAGTTGACTCAAGTACGGCAGTTTTCAAAAACAGATGAGCCACAAGCAGTCTCGGCTGATTCTTCCCCTGCTGAAGAACGAGTTTCTTTCCATTGGGGTGGTGACGACGATGATGATGATGAAGATACTACAGGTTCTAGTGACGATGATGAATATGATCGAAAAATTGGTTACTTCCATTATTTCAACAATACAGAATGGGATATTTCATTGCCAAATTTTGTCAAACCATCCAATGAAGGAAAAGATCAAGAAGTGTATTTGGAGCATGCATTTTTATCATCAGACAAGTCGAACCTTGTTGGTCACATTGCGGTGAAGAATATCCACTATCAAAAGTACATCACTGTGAGATATACAGTTGATTATTGGAAAACAGTTACAGAAGTGACTGCTAGTTTCAATGGTGATGTACGAAAAAAGCATCGACGAGCAGGTTATGATCGGTTTACATTTGTAATCAAACTTGACGACTTGCCACAACGAGCATTAACTACCAAGAGTATGTTCTTTTGCATTCGGTATAATGTTGAGAATCAGGAATTTTGGGACAACAATAATAGTTACAATTACCAAATTGATTTCAAGCGGGTGGAGAAGGAACCAACTGAAGGATCATCAAACCTGCCTGCAGCAATGTCTAACAAAAGACTGGCAGGCCGGCGTCGGTCGAGTACCACTGGTGGCACTGGTTCGAAACAGTTTGGGCATTTTAGTTCGAAATCGGAAGATCTTGATTGTCATTTTGACACGTCTAAGAGTTTGGCTGGCCCAGATGGCGATGTTTTTGACGGTGCAAAGAGTAGTCGCCAAGTTCCAAGACGACAGAATCAGCATCGGGGAGGCAATTTTCAAGGTAGTTCCAGCAAGTCTGGCTCAGCGACTTCGAATAAGTTAACTGCTCGATATTCATTTGGTTCAAGTTATCATAATCGGCATGATGATACTGATGATGATGGAATATTTTCATTTCCATCAAGTTCGAAAAAGGCTCCGTCATTGCCACTGAATACTGGGTCTAGGCCAGCATGGGATTCTCGATCATACCAAGATTTGTTGAATAATTATTGTTTTTTGAAGGAAACTGCGCAACCAAACACAGCATCAGGAAACGCCAATGCCAATTCCAAAGGTAAAAGCAAAGAGAAGGATTCCAAAGTTCGAACTTCTACTACTACTGCATCCAAAGAGCCATTAGCTCCAACATCTATTACACCACAACCACCATCGCATTTAAATTCGGCAACCGACCGACCAGAATCACCAAAGTCCAGTGTATTTGTCTGAACATGAGCAGATGAAAAACAATAACAAAAGCTGTTGCTGTTTCTCTCTACTATTTTTTATTATTATTTTTGATGATGACGACGATGATATCTGCATATTTTTTACTATTTACCAAAACAAATTTTGGTCTGCATTTGTACATGAAAGGGTTTTTTTTTTAAAGTTATTTTGGAGGGTTTTTCTTGATTTTGATTTCTCTCAGCAATGAAAAAAGAAGGAAAAAAAAAAAAAAGCTTGTTTGTTTTTATTATATATATATACGGGGGTTTTACTAAAGGAAGAAGAAAAAAGCGTTTTTTTATGTAAGTTAGTTTTACGAGGGTTTTTTAAAAAATATACTAAAAGTTGTACATGATTTTAATAGTTTTTTAAAGTTGTATTATTAATCGATTTCTTTTGGGGTTTGAATTAGCCGAAAGGATGGGGTGATTTCCGTTTGATTCAGTGGACGGTTTTTTATATTATCAATTCGATGAAGACATTGGAAATAATTAAGTTTCAAAAACGACTTGTTTTTCCCCCAGTGTTTCATCATTTCAGCCGGAGGGGCCATGTCTAAGCCCTACAGTCAACTATACGAATCCGCCAAAAGTACAAAAAATACAAAACATGCTGTTTTGTCGCGGTTTTTGACTGTCAAATTTATTTTTTCCTGATGAGGCTGCAACGCCGCCGCACACATACACTTTCTGTATCTATCGAACCCAAGGAGGTGGGGTTTTTTTTTTTTTCTGTTTAAGACGCACCACCGAATGCCGATCATGTCTTTGAATTGGCTTGCTATCGGGGATCGGCACCGTGCAGAATAGTGCAGCATAGTGCAGCACAGCCGCGGCTGGCGTAACCTGGCTGCTGGGTGATCGGCGGGCGCCATGATCCAAGCGTATTTAAACTGTCCCGAAGTTCAGAATTTTGTTAAGAAATACAAGAATTTTCAAAATCTGTGGTTTGTAAAGTAGCGTCCATAAGTTCAGAAACAGCTCATAAGTTCAAAGAACAGGTATCGCATTCATTGGATTATATCATCTACTAACTAATTCGTAAATACCGATGTTTACATGACGAAATCGCGTGAAAGAAATAAAACCCGTGCAGAAGCGGCTTCCTAATCGGGAAGAACAATCTTTTAAACTTAAAAAAAGTTCAGCGTCTTATTTTTTTTTTGTTGCTGCCGGGTCGCGCGAGGAAGTCTCAGCCGTGCGTATGTCTGAAACTTTTATATCACTGTCATTTCTATTTAACCATGGATCATGTAAAAAAGTGGTCCATGCGACGATGTCGTCTTGATGTTACAATTGAATGAGGTGGTAGCGTAACTGCACTGACATTTGGACTGTGCTTTTGTTTGCATTTAATTAGCCTATATGCCGCCAATGGTGCAATGCATACGCCACATGGGTATTAAAAATAGATCCCGATCACCGGTCCGTACAAATCTCTGGCCAGCCAATTAAGGTAGGAGCCGTTCGGGTCGAACCAAATTGTTTAATACCGGGAGTATAAACTTTGGTGATAGTCCGTACAGGATGTTGATGTGAGGCATTTTGGTTTCCGGGTAGAAAATAGTGCACCGTCGGATCGATGCCATCCAGGCCAAGTCATCGCACTAAGCGGGAAAATAATTTCAAAAAAAAAATTATTATTATTTTCAAGACATGTCTAGGCCACCGTATCGCCAAAATTGAAAATTTAAATAGAATTTTTATTTATTTGCAAAACACTCGAATCAAATCCGATTATAATATGCATAAAAGCGGGGTTATATAGATCTACTTAAGAGGGGTAGATAAAAATTTAAGAATAAGGCGGTTTTCTGCAAGGTGATGCAAAAAAAAAAAAAAAAGCCACTCTTTCTGCAGCTTTTATACCTCAAAACAGTGCATGAAAAGCCTCGCCTCGTAACGACGTCGCCTGCAGATCCGATGCAATGGATTAACCTATAGATGAACGATATTATTTAGGCAAGAAACGGGCCGGCACACATTAGTCCATATGAGCATCATTCTAAATACGACCGCATACCGCATTATCAATATCTATACGACTCTGGAAACCATTCAGGCCATCTGCCGTGAATTACATTTTGCACCACGGCCTTTGCAGACAGATAAATGCGCGGCATTCCGTGCCCTTCAAACCCAGCTACGACATTAACGCCTCTGGAGACCGGACCAATACACGGCTTTGGTCTCTTGGGCGAGGTAAAGCCCATGATCCCAGTCCATTGCTCAACAGGGGGTTGATCCACCCCCAACATTAATTTCATCTTCTCTGCTAGAGCAGATTCAATCTCTGGTGAGGTGGTATTATCATCGGTTATATTCTCCTCATGGCCCGGTGTGGTCCCTCTAAGGCCGCCATAAACCAAGCACATTTTCTCCTTGTTAGCCGTGTCTGGAACAACCGCAAGGTATTCATCTCCAATACCAATGCTCATGGTGGTGTGGAATGCAGATGACGGCATTTGGTCCTTGTCCAAAACCCATCGGGAAACCTGCCCACGGACAGGATAAATGTCTTGGTTCAAAGCTTTGGAAATCGACCCGGAGTATGCATTGGTTGCCAAGATCACTTGTGGCGTCTCAATCTGGCCCAATGGGGTGGAAAGAGTGCTTGTTCCATGATGGTTCGTGGTCAATGTTTCAACGGGGCAATCCGTGTAAAAACTTAGACCACGGGCAACGCAGTGTTTCAGCAAAAAATTCACCAGGTTGTACGGATTTATTGGAGTGGAGGGGGCATGAATAGCTCCCGCCACTGGCCATGAGGCGCTGAATCCCAATTCTTGTCTAGCGGCGTCACCATCGAGAACTCGCAACGCAGGCTCCACAATACCCTTACGGGCGAGCTCGGCTAGTTGTGTTTTGGCATATTCAAAGCCTTCCTCGCTCTCAAATAACTGCCATCCATTGATATTTTTACCGTGTACAAAGCATTGGTCATTCAGGTTGTTATCGGCGATAAGCTGGTGGAGCGCTTGGTAGTTCATTTTCTCAAAGTCGTATTCTGGTGACAAATAGTTTGGTGCCAAATGTCCACCATTTCTTCCAGATGCACCTGAGCATGCTTCTCTCGCTTCCAACAATACCACTTTTAAGTTTGCATCTTCAGCCATCAAATGGTACGCAGCTGAGGCACCAGCGAACCCAGAACCAACAACCACCACATCTGCGTTGGCTGGTAAATGGGACGTGGACTGGTAGTGGGCCAATGGAGACGGTATTTCTGTCCAATATGACAGTCTACCTTTGGTAATTGGCGGTGGCTGCTTATTGTCTATATTACCACTCATCTTTTCTGTTTATAACCAAAAACCCGGTTGGTGTCAAAAAGAGCCAATAGAGCCAAAAGAGCCAAAAGAGCCAGGGCGGATTTCGTTATCAAAAACCCCGCACACAATTGGGACAATTCGCTGCGACGGAACATGTTAAAGCCGACGGAAATTATCACCAATACAAACTGTACATTTTGAATCTGGATGGAATCTACAAGACGACTGTATCGAAAAGACAAATTTGTTCAAGAGAAGGTAAAGACTCATATTTTGGTATATACTACAGCTAAAGCGGCAAGAAGAAGGTCAGCAATGTAACAGGTAGATAGACACCATCAATCCGAAGGACATTTGTGGTCTTCTGGAGGCTAAGAGTATCTGTTAATTACTGGAACTAATTTCCCTTAAGTCAGCAATACATACAGAGGGTAGATTATTTGAGATCTTTGATATACCCGTATACGTGCGGCGGAGAATCCTCCCTGCGCGCGGTCCCAAAGAAAAAAAAAATAAAAAAAAATTCAAAGCCTGGACGGCTCAAAAATTTCTTCCCTCATCCATTACCTACAACTTATTATAACCATGTCATTTGAATCGTTTGGGTTGGATGCCCGGTTACAACAAGCCATAAGGCAGATGAACTTTTCTGAACCTACGTTAGTTCAACAAAAGGCCATCCCGTTGGCTTTACAAGAGAAGAAAGATATTGTTGCTAGAGCTAGTACTGGTTCTGGTAAAACTGGTGCATATGTGATTCCTATTATCCAGAGTATTTTGGAGCAAGAATCTCAAGGTAACAAAGCATTGATTCTGGTTCCATCTAGAGAACTTGCTGATCAGGTTTACAAAGTTTGTCGTGAAATGACAATGTACTGCGATAAGGCGTTGAAATGTGTGAATATCGCTCAACAAGTTGCAGATCAAGTTCAAGTGTCGTTACTAGCAGGTAACCCAGAGATTATTGTGGCTACACCGGCAAGAGCGATCGAGCATGTGAAACAGGGGAATATCGATGCGGATGAGTTGCGATATTTGGTTATTGATGAAGCGGATTTGGTGTTGTCTTACGGGTATGAAGATGATTTGGCAGGGTTGGCTGAAGCTCTTCCAGTTAAAAAGACTTTGCAAACTTGGTTGATGAGTGCAACGTTGAGTGATGAGGTTGAAGATATGAAGAATAAATTCTGTCGAAATATCGCTATTTTGAAGCTGGAGCAGGATGATCAGGGAGATGCGGATAAGTTGACGCAGTATTACGCCAAAGTATCAGAACTGGACAAATTTTTGCTCGCCTATGTTATTTTCAAGTTGAACTTGATCAAGGGGAAGACGATTATTTTTGTTAACGATGTGGATCGATGTTATAAGTTGAAGTTGTTTTTGGAACAGTTTGGTATCAAAGCTGCAACGTTGAATGCGGAATTACCAGTGGTATCTCGGTTGCATATTGTGGACCAGTTTAACAAGAACATTTACAATTTGGTTATTGCTACTGATGAGACGACTATTGGTACTGCAAAAGAAGAAGAGCAGGAAGAAAAAGCTGGAGAATCAACCAAAACAGATACAGGTAACAACAACAACAAGCGACAGAAACGAAAGGATAAAGAATACGGGGTCAGCCGAGGTGTTGATTTCCAAAATGTCTCTTGTGTGCTCAACTTTGATCTCCCTACATCTTCCAAGGCATATACACACCGAATCGGGCGTACTGCACGGGGGAAGAAGACTGGTATGGCGATTTCATTTGTGGTACCAAAGGAAGAGTTTGGCAAGCATCGGGCATCTACAATCGACACTGCACGACGAGACGAAAAGATCCTTGGCCGAATCATGAGAAACCAAGCCAAGTATGAAAAGACTCTTGATCCGTATCAATTCGATATGAAACAGGTGGAATCGTTCCGGTACCGAATGGAGGATGCGTTCCGAGCTGTTACTAAAGTGGCGGTGCGTGAGGCAAGAGATAAAGAATTCCGACAGGAATTACTGGCGTCTGAGAAACTGACTCGGCATTTTGAAGAAAACCCTGAAGATTTGGCCGGGTTGAGACATGATCGAACGTTACATCCTGCTCGAGTGCAAGCTCATTTGAAACGGGTGCCGGATTATCTCATGCCTAACAAATCAACTTCCTCGACCGGGAAGAATATCGGGTTCGTTGCGTTCAAGAAGAAGGGAGGTGAGAACCGAATTCGAAAAGTTCGGAATGCCAGAACTGGACGGGGTCGGTCTAAAGATCCTTTGAAATCGTTCAAGCCTGGGAAAAAGACAAAATAAAATGTTTCTAATAGCTTGTTTTTATGTAAACGCTGCGTATTTTTGCAATGCATCTAATCCAACCACGCCATCGATCGATTCGTCTGTGACGGCCTCAATTACCGCCTGAGCTACAGTTTGTACTGGCAAGCTAGGGATATTTATACCGAACCGCGCCGCCGCAGAAAATGCGGTGCCGACTGTGGACCTCAATGACCCGTCAGCAGCCTGAGAATCGTACATGAATCCTGGGCGGATGAATACAGGTCGTAGGTTTGATAGTTGTTCAAGCTGCAATTCCGCTTGTCGTTTAGACTGAATGTACCGTGGATCAGCCGCCGGGTTCCAATCCTCTGCTGAAATATACACCAGTGGTTTCTTCCCTCCTGTTACCAATTCATTGAATTCATTCGCCAAAGTCACAGCCGAGTCTCTGTTGAGTCTATCGAATGCATTCTTCCCGCGGTTCATTGGGTTTTCACTTTCGAATCTAGACTTGACCAGGTTTATCGCGCTGCATAATCCAGATGCCCCACTGACCGCATTTTTATAATCTGTCGACGCAAAGATCGTTCCCATACTATGTACCACCGCGTCGGCGGATTCGAGAGTGTCGCGGTAATTCGTCGGGTCAAACACATCGGCTCGCCGCCAGTTGATTTGCGAAAGTGTGGATGGAGGTAATGCTGTTGTGTTGAGTGGCGGCCGGCCGGATCGAGATAGAGATGTTACTTGGTACCCGCTGGTTAATGCTGCCGCGCAGATATGACGCCCCAGAAAGCCCGTGCCTCCTACGATAACAAGTGATTTCATCGAGTGTGGGTTTGGGTGGTAGTATGTGTGTGGAGTTGGAAAAAAAGTGGTGATCTGATCTGGTCTTATCGAATGCGTAAATTGAACATCCGGGTAACAAAGTTATAGGAATTTGGAAATTCGAAATCAGAAAACATCGGACGTAAAACAACAAAAAAAAAACTATACTTTTAATTTTTTATAAAGATTCATGTACATATATTAAATTTAGTTTGCAGCGCCATTCCAGTCTGGGAACTTCAAGTCAACACCCCAAGGTGGAGCAGCGTATCGCTTCTTACCGTCAGTAACATGGACTTGATCCAATGCCTTTGTGTCTTCCTTGGACAACTCAACAGCCTGTGCATTTTGAGTAATTCGTGCTGGAGTGGTGGTCTTTGGTAGAACAGCTCGGCCTTGACTCAAGTGGTAAGACACAAGCACACTGGTGACAGTGGTGTTGTATTTTTCAGCAAGAGATACCACAACCTTGTTGGTGAAAAGTGGACCACCAGTGGATCCGAATGGAGAGTAAGCTTCAATCAAGATACCCTTTTCTTTACAGAATTCAACAATCTCCAATTGTGGAAGAGATGGGTGGTTTTCAATCTGGTTGGCAGCTGGGGTGACTTGAGCAGTTTCAAGAAGACCCTTCAAAACTGGAACAGAACAGTTGGATACACCAATAGCCTTGGCCTTGCCAGCCTTGTTGACAGCTTCAAACTGTTTCCAAGTCTTGGAAAGATCGAATTCTGGATCGATATCTCGAGTACCATCTGGTCGAGTTGGGATCATTGGGTGGTTACCCTTTGGGTTGAGCCCCACTGGCCAATGCACTAGCAACAAGTCAACATAGTCAAGGCCAAGGTTCTCCAAGGACAAGTTCAAACTTTCTTCGACTCGGTTGTGATAAACTGGGAAAACTTTGGTGGTGATGAAGATGTCTTCTCGCTTGACTTTACCAGAGGCGATTGCCTTGGCGATACCTCGTCCAACTTCGCCTTCATTACCGTAAGCAAAAGCGCAATCAATGTGTCGGTATCCACCATCAGTCAAAGCATATTCGACGGCAGCTTCAACGGCACCCTTTGGGGATTGCCAAGTACCCAAACCCAAACCTGGGATGGTAGCGCCGGTATTCAATTTAAAGTCGATAGAAGTCATTTTGAGTGTGTGTACGTGTATAAATGGATGTATGAAAAAAGAAGATTTGAGGGGAATTAACCGGGCTTTTAAATACCAAATATGAAATTGACAGCGTGGGGGTCAAACACACAAAGAATGGGGTTAACCAAACTCTCCCTTCGGCGCTTCGCTCCGACGGCGGACCGCATTAAAAATGACCCGCAATTGGCTGGCGGGCCTGCCCCGCTCGTGAAAAAACACACAAAAAGCGTTGTATTACCTAATACATAACCGAAACTCGTCTGTCATTAGCCGGCGGTTTTTTCTATATAGAATCTCCAGCACTTTCCAATTCATCCTTTCGGCTTGCAAATTGCTTCGTATGCAGTCCTTTAACCGGGATCACTCTTCTACCGAGAGCAAACCCTGGATGGCAGATGGATACTGCAATCACACCCAAGAACACCATCAACCCGTCCAATACCAAAAAGTATACTTCATGAGTGATCAAATACCCATTCCATCCTTGCGACAATTCTGCAATTCGATAAACACACCGGATATAAATAAAGAGTACACATACGGCGATTGCGATTGGTAGCAGTTTGATCCAAATCGACCGTCGCAATTGCACATATTCTGGTTCAAACTGTTCAGCATCTTTTTCTCTAAAGACTCTCCACATGAACAAGGCAGATAAAACAATAAATACTGACATTGTAACCACCTGGAAGACAATTCCTGCCAACATGATATGAGCACCGGTGTCGGCATTATTATTATTATCATTATCATTATCTTGAACCGCACCCGCGGCCATTCCACCGCCCGCCCCTTGGATTACGATAGACACTAAGTCGCAAATGATGAATAATAGTGAGTAATGCATGGGTCTCAGTAGTGAATACTTTCGACCGTATATCGTGACAAGTTTCGCAAGCAGATAATAAATACCGCCCATGATAAACGCAGGAGCAAGTGTCAATGAAATAATTTGAACCAAAAAATAGTCCACTACATTTGGATCTGACGATGATAAATATCGACCAATGTACCCTGCGGTTTCCACTATTAGAAATGTTAGCGATTGTCCATTTTCCAGATTTTTCCACACATACATCCACATCCAATAAATAGAGTAATAGTAAACCACCATTGCTTATAGAAAAGCATAATTGTATGGTAGCCCCAAAGAACTGCAAACATTACCAAACCTGCGAGGTTTGCCTGATCACTAGGGATCATCCCGTAAGGGTTGTCTGAGGCGCTATCATGCGATTGTGGCGGAGATGACATTTTTTATTTATTTAAGTTAATACTTCTGTTAACACTGCTTCAAGTCTAGTGAAAAGAAAATGTCCAGCGTGTCCTGACACATATTGATTTATATATATACGTGCCGGAAAAAAATTTGCTTACCCAAAAGGTCCAGCTAGGAGTACCGCCGTTGTTGAATCCGTCAACCAAGATGTCAAGCGGCTGACATAGCCGCAAGTATCAGTGGAATTATGTGCGCCGCTTTGCACGATGACAAAGACCGGTCCCGCTGCAAAGTCCGGCTCAACGAGCAGCCAAGGTACCGTACCGTTGAACAGACGTTAAATCAACAACTACTGATACCGATATAAGACCTGCTCGAGAATTCATTCTTGTTTAGTGTTATTTTGGCTAGGGAAAGGACCCGGATACAACCCAGGTTTTATCGTGCAAACTATTGAACTCTAAATCATTCTTTTTTTTTTTTTTTTTACTCTGCCCCGCCTCTTCACCGTTTGAATATCAACCTCGACACATGGGGGGCGAAGTTCCTTCCTAATGCAAGCACATGGATGGCATACACATACCAATTAATGTACAGTGAAACTTGGATATAAGAATGGCTATGAAGTAGAATAACTGGGCTATAAGAATGTGATACGTGGTCCCAACTTTTTTTTGGTGTAATTTAAGAATATCCTCTATATTTAATATATTCTTAAGAATCTTCGGTCCCAAAAATTTTTTAGTGTGATTATTCTTACTACAGTACTTTTTCAGGGCCTGAATTAGAGGCAAACGGGGTTTTTTTAAAAGGGGGCGGGTTGGGTCACGTGTTGGGGTTTCAGGGTCACGTTCTAAGATCACGTGCCTGCTTGTTTAAAGAATCCCTCTCTAATATTCTAACCAATTTCGGTCCGGAGACCATTCTTATAGCCGAGTTCTACTGTATATAGAATCTCCAGCACTTTCCAATTCATCCTTTCGGCTTAAAAATTGCTTCGTATGCAGCCCTTTAACCGGGATCACTCTTCTACCGAGAGCAAACCCTGGATGGCAGATGGATACTGCAATCACACCCAACAACACCATCAGCCCGTCCAATACCAAAAAGTATGCTTCATGAGTGATCAAATACCCACTCCATCCTTGTGACAATTCAGCAATTCGATAAACACACCGGACATAAATAAAGAGTACACATACGGCGATTGCGATTGGTAGCAGTTTGAACCAAATCGACTGTCGCAATTGCACATGTTCTGGTTCAAACTGTTCAGCATCTTTTTCTCGAACGACTCTCCACATGAACAAGGCAAATAAAACAATAAATACTGA
Organism: Blastobotrys apis; assembly: GCA_030557665.1. Lineage (NCBI taxonomy): Eukaryota > Fungi > Ascomycota > Dipodascomycetes > Dipodascales > Trichomonascaceae > Blastobotrys > Blastobotrys apis. The sequence continues at coordinate 207,472 of JAKTPN010000234.1, forward strand.
CATTGTAACCACCTGGAAGACAATTCCTGCCAACATGATATGAGTACCGGTGTCGGTATTCTTATTATCTTGAACCGCACCCGCGGCCATTCCGCCGCCCGCCGCTTGAATTACGATAGACACTAAGTCGCAAATGATGAATAATAGTGAGTAATGCATGGGTCTCAGTAGTGAATACTTTTGACCGTATATCGTGACAAGTTTCGCAAGCAGATAATAAATACCGCCCATGATAAACGCAGGAGCAAGTGTCAATGAAATAATTTGAACCAAAAAATAGTCCACTACATTTGGATCTGATGATGATAAATATCGACCAATGTACCCTGCGGTTTCCACTATTAGAAATGTTAGCGATTGTCCATTTTCCAGATTTTTCCACACATACATCCACATCCAATAAATAGAGTAATAGTAAACCACCATTGCTTATAGAAAAGCATAATTGTATGGTAGCCCCAAAGAGCTGCAAACATTACCAAACCTGCGAGGTTTGCCCGATCACTAGGGATCATCCCATAAAGGTTGTCTGAGGCGCTATCATGCGATTGTGGCGGAGATGACATTTTTTATTTATTTAAGTTAATACTTCTTTTAACACTTCTCCAAGTCTAGTGAAAAGAAAATGTCTAGTGTGTCCAGACCCATATGGATTTAAATTTATACGTGCCGGAAAAAAAAATTGCCTACCCGAAAGGTCCGGGCTTTAGTTGCGGCATGTATAAGCGCCGGGGGCGGCTCGGAATACACCGTAGGCCTTTGTTAAATCCGTCAGCCAAGATATCAAGCGGCTGCTAAGGGCAATAGACATAGACGCAAGTATCAGTGGAATTATGTGTCTGCTCATGTAATTTTTTTTTTTTTTGTTATACATACCTTTTTGAGAGCAAGCAAGGATCATGATTCCTTGGCGGTCAATGATAAGTGTGTACACGCTTTAGTCCGCTGGTTCGGTATACCGAAATTTTGCCACAATGCCCAAGACCAGAAATCCGTAGAATGTAATCCTCAATTTAAAGATGTTTTTACAGCACGAATTTCGGGAGTACCGAAACGCTCTGAGATCATGGAGATTAGCAATTTCCGGTGAGCCGCAGATTTGCCCCAAAACGGCATTTGTTACGGACCAGGTTCCGATGACAAAGTCCGGTCCCGGTGCAAAGCCCGGCTCAAACAAGCAGCCGAGGTACTGTTGAACAGACGTTAAATCAACAACTGATATACCGAGATATGACCCGCTCGAGAATTCGTTCTTGTTTGGTGTTATTTTGGCTAGGGAAAGGACCCGGATACAAACCCAGGTTTTATTGTGCAAACTATTGAACTCTAAATCATCCTTTTTTTTGCTCTGCTCGGCCTTTTCACCGTTTGAATATCACCTCGACACATGGGGGTGACATTCCTTCCTAATGCAAGCACATGGATGGCATACACATACCAATTAATGCAACTCAAGAAACATCCGCAGATCCAGTCCGAACACTGGGATCCAAAGCATCCTGCAGGGGTCAAACGCCCGTCATACCCGTCTTCTGCTTGCTCCACCATTGTTTATATAGAAACAATCCCCTATGGCAAGCCCACAAAAGCATAAACTATACGTACCACTTGCGGCAAAGATTTGCGGATTCCTTGGAAGGAAGCATCCCATATATTGACTGTAACGTCATATCATCGAACATTTTTGCGTTATTGACCAGAGCTCTCGATAAAACAGAGGTTTATACTTGTCCTTGGAATGTCTATTTTGGCGCAACTCTAGACTGTATGAACCTAGCTGCTCTGAGGTTTAATACTGTATACTCTTCATTGTTTTTTTGCAGCTGAAAAATTCTGAGTTTGGGCCGTGGCTCTAGTCAGAGGAAAAGCGCTAGGCTTAAATTTTTTTTTTTTTTTGGCAAGCCGCAGTAGAAAAATGTCAGGCTCAGAGGCCAAACAGGACTAGTACAGCCTAATTGATTGATCCATAGCTAGGATAACCAAAAAGTTTATCCAGTACGTAGTTTTCCCGTGAACAGCGCTGCATAGGCTTGCGTTGATCCAACGGGTTGCATATCCTGAATATCACTTCAACGGCGCCATCTCTTCCCCTTGAAAACGTTTTTTGTGTTTTGTTTCATCACGGCATCCCGCATTCTCCTACCATGTCTCCAGGGGAAATTTCATGTTGAGCAGTTTGATCAACAGCGTTGGTTCCTAGGTTAGTAGACCAGCATTAGACTTGTGAGGCACACATGCAGTTAAACTCCTTGGTAACGGGATACGAATGAGGAGAATACGCGGAAAATACAGCGTCATAGGTGCTAAAAAACGAGTATAAAAGCAGAATGGTTTGACGTTGAAATCGTCTAATAACTTTTTCTCTATTCATACAACAATGGTCGCAATCAGTAAACTCCTTTCTACCTCAATCCTCACAGCGTTTGCTGCTGCTGAAGCTGTTACCCCAGGTGGTATGGGGAGCATCTCCTGGTCAATCAAGGATTTCCCAAAGGAAGGTGTTGACGACATTGAGTTTTCGTTCTCTGTTAACAGTACTCAAAAGAAGGCTGGGTATTACATGGCCATGCAATTCCCATTTGTTGACCGTGCTGACATTGGGTATTGTGGTATTCAACCTCATAACTCTACTGAAGCGCGAGCAGTGTTTTCAGTCTTTGGACCAGGATCCAAAGCTATTGACACCGAAAACTGTACTGACGGTGCTGATGGCGGAGACGGTACTTCATGTGGTGTTCTCATGAGCGAATATACCACTGGGAAGCGATACTACTTGCAAGTCGTCCGAGATAGCTCCAGTTCGCACGTTTTCCGAGGTGTAGTCACCGACAAAGCTGGATATAAGCAAAATGTCGGAGCTTGGCAAATTGAGGACACCAGCAAGGGCATTGGTAGCAGCCATGTCGGATTTTTGGAATATTTTGGATCGGTTGAAGGATGTGGTGGAATTCCAAAAGTTGATTCTACTTGGTATCGTCCAACAGTTTCAGGCCACGAGACTGAAATCTCTGGTCCATCTGAGTACGGTAAATGCGAGGCTCAGGCAAACTATGTTGGGTTTCACACTGATGATTCGGTCCGTATTAAAGCAGGTTTTGTTTAAACAGAACCTTTTAGCATGTATGTTTGAAATGTAGAACAGGCAGTGGGATGTAATAATCGATCGGCAAACAGCAAAAAAAAAAAAAAAAAATTGCAAATTTTATACAAAACTTTAAAAGCATCCAAGGGAGACAGACACTTGGATTTTTCGCGTCGAGAAGGAGGGTCTCAGAGATGCAGGAGTTCAGGGGCGTGTGCGATGTATAACCAGATGCGGCGACTATACGAAAGCTTGTTCTGCCGCCGCCGCTGCGCGCCAATGAGTTCGTAATATGCTGAGAATGTGTTCATAACGACAATAACATGTTGTAGAGTTTGAACTTTCAGAGTCCCCTCTGCGTTTGCAATGCCTGTTGCCAAAAGTATAAATACCGGTATACCCACTCCAATTTGTCAATACCATCACCCACCACCAGAAAAAAAAAATATGAAGATTGCTATCCTTTTCGCGAGTATTAGCAGCGTCACTTTGGCCGCTAGCACCTACAAGGCACATACATCCAGTCAACAGCGATGCAATGAACAATGTGACCAAGCTCTTGTTGAATACAACAAGTGTCATGGTAAAAGCTGGGATTCGGAGATTTCCAAGTCGTGTTTATGCAAGGACCAATCTGATTTTATGAAAAGTATCATCCTTTGCTTGAAATGCGGCGATTATAGCCGTGAAGTTTACGGAGACCAACTCGAATATCCGTTGGCAATTTGCAATATCCGATTGACTATCGGTGACACAATGACTGCTGCGACGGTGAATTCGTTGGTGCCGTTGGCTACCAGTCTACCAGTAGTTAGCCAGGTCCAAGAGTCCACTGCTGATACCGCCGTTACCGAGCAACTTGACCGTCGGCATTATGTCAAGATGGGCTATGGCATTCATTACAAGGCGCCTGCATCGCAATCCCACACCCACGTAAAGAATAAGAACAAAGAGACCAAGAATGACAAGAAGAATAAGAGCAAGAACACGCCAAACCAATCAACCGCTACTGGTGCTTCAAAGACTACATCTCCAGCCCCAGTCCATAACGCAGCAACGGCGAAATCGGCTTCTCAAACTTCTCAAGCCGCCAATCCAGTTTCTAATGGACACGCCATCCCTCCAAATTATATTCCTAGGGAGGGCATCGTAGCAGCAGGTATTGCATAAGGTATTTATTTTTGGGGATGATGATTGAATGAACTCTTTTTTTTTTTTTGTTGACATAATGCATGTTTTTGTAAATTCCACTCGCCGTACGCATGATACGAAAGCATCAAATGGGCACTTAGCTATGCAGTAGACATTAAACTTTTAAACATTGTTAACGTTACCGATCGGTGAATTTTCTCGCATGTATCTGATTAAGTTTCTAGGGATTAAACTCTAGTTTTCCAAAAATCCTTAGATCGTGCGGCGGGAGGAACCCACGCCGGAGTTCCGATCCTAGTTCCTCTCCCAACTGCGCGAAAAACGCAGTCACAAAAATAGGGCTTTCAACTTCCCAATTTGGCAATTTAGGGCTTCTCACACACCCACTCTGGATCCCAGAAACACCCAACCGACTCACAATTTTAATACCCACTCATTATCATACTCGACAATCAACCCATCCAACAACAATGAGCACCCGGACTAAACAGATTGGCGGAGTATGTTTTCACCATTCAATCCATGACAAAATAATAAAGAACGAAATTACTAACCTTTTTTTCCAACAGGCCAAGAACGGTAAGGAACGAACCATTCCAGTCAACAAGGCTCAAAAATGGTATCCAGCTGAGCCAGCTCCAACTCCACGACAAACTCGAAAGTCCAACAAGCCACAAAATCTTCGACCATCCATCGTCCCAGGTACCGTGTTGATCATTCTTGCTGGCCGATTCCGAGGTAAGCGAGTTGTTTACTTGAAGTCTTTGCAAGACAACACTTTGTTGGTCAGCGGTCCATTCAAGGTTAATGGTGTCCCACTCCGACGAGTCAATGCTCGATACGTCATTGCTACTTCTACCCGAGTTTCTGTTGACTCTGTTAATGTTGAAAAGTACAACGTTGAATACTTTGCTCGAGAAAAGAAGGCCAAGAAGGCTGCTACCGAAGAAGAATTCTTTGGCGACAAGGCCGGAAAGAAGGAAGTCAAGGCTGAACGTGTTTCTGACCAAAAGTCTGTCGACCAAGCCTTGCTTGCTGAAATTAAGAAGACTCCTTTGTTGAAGCAATACTTGGCTTCTTCCTTCAGCCTGAAGAAGGGTGACCGTCCACACCTTTTGAAGTTTTAATTTTTGGGTTTGTTTTTGGTGTGTGTGTAAGTAATATATAACGACAAACTAAAAAGATCTTTATTCATGATGTACTGTATTCTAATATGAATTCTTGCCGTTGAGAAAGTGGTAGGGAACTGCTCTTGTATTTGACTGGTATTGTAGATTGCCGAGTGTTGTAGGTCCATATTGCAGGATTTTCCGGTGGCTAATCTCTTTGCACGTTTTGCACTAGATGGACGAGATTTCATTAACCCATCGCCCGGGCAACCCCTTGCGCATGGAAGAAAAAAAAAAATAATTGTTTACAAAATTTTTTTATAAACTTGTGCGCCTCACGGCAAATTTTTTTTCCTCATCACACACACAAGTTTTTTTTTTTGCTGACCTATCTAAATACTATACAGAAAGAAAAAAAAAAATGTCTGAATGCACCAACAGTATTATTCCATTGGCCAGTTATAACTTGCGAATCTTGCCAGGTTTGCCAACTTTGGCTATCGATGAAGACTTTCCAGTCGCTATTCGATTGACCATGGCTGCTTTGGATCCAACTGATCCAGAAGGTAGTGAACCAAGTACCTTGAAGATCATCAAGCGACCAAATGATTTCCCAGAAGATGGCCTTTTGTTCGACTCTGAAGATGAAGAAGATGATGAAGAAGAGGAAGAAGAAGAAGAAGAAGAAAAGCCAAAGGCAAAGAAGGGAAAGAAGGTAACCAAGAAGAGCAAGGACGAAGATGAAAAGATGGAAGAAGATGATGATGAAGAAAGCGATGACGAAGACGACATGAGCTTCGAAATCGAAGAATTTGTCATCTGTACTTTGTCTCCAAAGACTGCTTACCAACAATCTTTGGACTTGGTCATCACTGCTGATGAAGATGTCATGTTTGAAGTCTCTGGTTCTTACCCAATCCACTTGACTGGTAACTACATTGACCACCCATACGATGGCGACTCTTCTGATGAATTCGACTCTGATTTCGATTCTGAAGACGAAGATGATTTGGATGGTGAAGACTACGACTTGACTCCAGATGAAGATGAAGTTTTGCCAGAAGGCCGAGTTGAAGAACTTTCCTCTGAAGATGAAGAAGAAGAAGCTGCACCAGAACCAAAGAAGACTACCAAGACCAATAAGCGTGCTGCTGAAGCTGCTGAACCAGAAGCCAAAACCAAGAAACAAAAGAAGGCTGTCGAATTCAACAAGGATCTTGAACAAGGCCCAAGTGGTTCCACTGCCAAGAAGCCATCTACCAAGAAGCTTGAAGGTGGTGTCACTGTTGAAGACCGATCTGCTGGTGAAGGACCAACTGCCAAGAAGGGATCTAAGGTCGGTGTTCGATATATTGGTAAGCTTTCCAACGGTAAGGTATTCGATTCTAATACCAAGGGTAAGCCATTCTACTTCAACCTTGGTAAGGGTGATGTGATTAAAGGATGGGAAGTTGGTGTACAAGGCATGCAAGTCAAGGGTGAACGACGAATTGTTATCCCACCAAGCATGGCTTATGGTAAACAAGCTTTGCCAGGTATCCCAGCTAACAGCGAGTTGACCTTTGATGTCAAGTTGGTTAATATTAAATAATGTCTTAAAATTATTTTTAAAAGTATTGTATTTTCCTTAATATAAAAAAAAAACAAGTGAAAAATTTTGACTAGCAAAAAAAAAAAAAAAAAACAAAGGAGCGCGCCGCACAGAATCAAAACTTCTACCGCACTGACAAAAACGTTCTTTTCGGGGCTGAGGCTTTTTCGAAAGCAAACTTGTTTGTCTCGGATCTTTATATATTTTTGAGATCACAGGGCGCATCGGTTCCTTTTTTTTTTTTTTTTTTCATTCCTGTTTTTCCATCATTACTACTAAGGACAGAAGTTATAAATTTTCAGCTGCAGAATATTTGGCTATAATTTCACACTCTATTAAGAAGTCTCCTGCAAGCTTTTTTTTCCGAGTCATCCGCGCGACGATAAACAATAAAAAAGGTCCAGCAAAACTTCTTTGCCATCTCATCATCTTTAATAGCATACCCGACTAAAAGTCATCCACACACATATATGGACTTTAGCTCGCTGATAACATGGCCTATAATATTCGGGTCAGTTCTCGCCTTGTCGCCGTTAACATCGTACCTGGACACACTCGTCACGATACACCGGCGTCGGTCCAGTGCAGGGTTTTCACTTGATGTATGTGCCATCATGCTTGTGTCCAGCATCTGTAAGATCTACTTCTTCATTGGACGGCCGTATGAAATTTCATTATTCATACAAGCCTGGGTTATGATCGCGACTCAGGTTGTCTTGTTGAAACTGGCACTTCAACACCGCCCAAGACAATGGACGCACGGGCCATTAGACCGTGATCCATCAACCACAAAAACCATAGCCACGAAAACAAAACTCGCAAGGTTCTTTTTAGGGAACTCAATTATAGACAGCGAGTCCAACGGAGATACTACCCGACCGTTTGCGTTTTGGCAATGGGATCAAGAAACTCCTTACTGGACTTTTTTGGCTAGGTTATCGGCCTTATTGGGTATACTTCAATTGGTCCTCGGAAGATGGCCATGGTATGTGGAAACCTTGGGGCTGGCGGGGCTTTTAATCGAAGCTGTATTACCATTGCCTCAAATCCTGACCATTGCATCTCGTGGATCTGTTGATGGGTTTAGACCTAGCCTGTTGGTGTCATGGCTAGGCGGCGATATCTCCAAGCTCATCTACCTCAGTACTGCGGAAAAAGTCGCACCTCAGTTCATCATCTGTGCCTGTATACAAGCATGCTTTGACTCGTTTGTTGGGATCCAATACTTTATGTACACTACAGGCCGGTGGAAGAGTGCTCCTGCGGAGCAAGTCAGAGTGTCGAGACAACGAGCTCAGTCATTAAAACTACAAGGAATACAAGCGCGCTAATTTAAACGAAATATAACCAATCTCACAAAGTCAAAAGCTTTCTTTGCATTAATAATATAATAAAAACAAAACTATTTTAATTTCTTGTCTTCTTCTTCTTCAATTTCCGGTTCATTCTCCATTTTCACATCCACTGGCTCAGGAGTGTTAGCGCTACTGCCAGTGCCATTACGACCCATTCGAGAACACCACATTTCAGCTCGTTCAAGAGTATCATCAACAACCCCGATAATATTCCCCAGCATGACAAGACTCTCCTTTGCCAATGACAAGACTCTTCCACCCGCTTCAATTTCCTTTTGCTTGTCTTCTGGTTCAGAATCTACCGCGGTGTTCCCACTAGACGCTGAAGTCGAAGTCGGAGACGAAGTCGAAGCCGTCGCCGACGCAGACACAGTTGACGATGCCTCATCTGTCTCCATGGGTGTACCAGTCGTCGATTTGGTAGTATCCTCTTCAGGCGTTGGTGTTATTGTCTGTGGGGTTGTGCTCACTGAATTGGCCCAATTCGCAGGTAGTCGTAATACCATCGACCGTACATGAGATCTAGCTGGTTCTGGCAAGGTATTCCCTGCAAAGGTTGAAATCACCATAACCACTTTGCGTATCGTGTTTACCAGGTCTTGTTTTAAATAATTCATAGTATACTTGTTCTCCTTCTCTTGTTCTGCTGTTGGTGGGACATGATTCGAAGCAATCGACTGAGCCATAGCATTTGCTTCTTCTTGTTGAATAAGATCTTGGAGTTTGTTAATCGTAGAGGCCAGTCGAGTATTGGCTAATTTTAGCATGTGCAAAAAATAGCGTAGTCTCTGCCGTGATTCGTTTGATAAAGATGCTAAAGATGTAGCAGTAACCAGCATATTCTGCCATGCTGGACGTGGTTTCTTTTGTACTGCTCCTGGAGTACCACTATGCTTTCTTTGGTGATGATGATGCGAGTGCGAGTAATGCGGTTGATGCCTTAGAGTTGGATTTCTCTTGGTTGTGAAAGATCCTGCTACACTTTCCAACTTTTCAGCAGAATATCGAAATCTCGGTGAATAGGATTTACCAGAGTTGTATGCTCGTACAGCAGAACTCGATACTCGACTGAGAAACGATGGAGTAGCTGATGATGAAGATTGAGGAGGAGGAGATGCAGCAGGTGATGATGCGTTTGAACCAGATGTGCGTAAAGATTCCAATGCTTGAGCTGCTAGTTGAACATCATGATTAAAATCATCTTCTTTCGAAGTAGCTGGTGGTTGAGCGTCAGCCATGATGGAAAAAGCGTTTCTCTCTTCAAGTCAAGAAAACAAAAAAAAATTGGAAACAAGAGCAGGAAAAAAAAAATAATTAAAAAACTGGTTCAATATTGATTGTGTTGCATGTGAAAGCAGGAGAATTCCTCACCAGGGAAGCGCCTGCCTGGGCATATTTTGGGGCGGCCAGGCTTGCAGAATTTTGTTGGGAAAATGGCTTATGCGTGTGGCTTTCACATGCACTCAACATATCGTCAGTTATCACCAACTCTTTTTGGGTATGGACAAATTGGGACTATTGGTAATGGAAATACAAAAATAAAAAAATCAAGACAATACATTAAATAAACCCCATTAAATAATACAAAAATTAACCTAAGTTCGTTCACCTCGCAATCGTCGGGCAAGTTGAATGTCCTTCTTTTGAATAGTAACACGCTTGGCGTGAATGGCACACAAGTTGGTGTCTTCGAACAAGGAGACCAAGTAAGCTTCGACAGATTCTTGCAAAGCACCGATAGCAGAAGATTGAAATCGCAAATCAGTCTTGAAATCTTGAGCAATTTCTCGTACCAACCGTTGGAATGGCAACTTTCGGATCAACAATTCGGTGGACTTTTGGTATCGTCGAATTTCTCGCAAAGCGACGGTACCTGGCTTGTATCGATGTGGCTTCTTGACACCACCTGGTGCTGCTGTAGATGGGGCAGACTTTCGTGCAGCCTTAGAAGCGATTTGCTTTCGTGGAGCCTTACCACCAGTAGATTTTCGTGCGACAGTAGATTTAGTTCGAGCCATTGTGAATTATAATGTGAATAAAATAAAAAAAGATACTGAATAAAAAAGTTAGTGAGGGTGGGAATTGAGCTGGGTTTTATATTCTTCTGGAACTGTCCTGATGCTTTGGGATTGAAACGCGTGGGGTTGCCATGGGGAATGTTTGCAAGGGGATTAGTTGATGCGCTTCATCATGATTGCAGTTGATATTGCAAGCGTTTGATTTTAATCAACAATCAATTGATCGATCTTTTGGCCCTCTCACGTGGGTAAGCCTTATCAGTATGAGATTTACACGCATTTGGGAATGGTTGCGCGCGATCAATAGCAGGCAAGCTTCCCAATTGATCTCGCAATGTTATTGGTCAGAGAATTGATCGGGGCACGCGCCGCTTTGAGGCATAATCAATTGACTGTAATTATTGATTAAAATTGGACTTGGATCACAAGTCAGAAATCGAACTTTGACCAATATGCAATTGATTGTGGTATTTGATCCTTGGTCCCAAACGCGTCACGCGCATTCTAACAATGGTTTAAATACCCCAGTTCTTCCCCCTCTTCGTCTTTTTTTTTTTAATTTTTATTAATTATTCTCTTTTAAGTCATCAAGACTATTATTTATCTGCAACTCTCTTTTTTTTTTTAACACAAAAAACACAACACAATACACAATGTCTGGTCGAGGAAAAGGCGGTAAAGGTCTAGGAAAGGGCGGTGCTAAGCGACATCGAAAGATTTTGCGAGACAACATTCAAGGTATCACTAAGCCAGCTATTCGACGTCTCGCACGAAGAGGTGGTGTCAAGCGAATTTCCGCTTTGATTTATGAAGAAACTCGATCTGTCTTGAAATCTTTCTTGGAATCTGTCATTCGAGATGCTGTCACTTACACTGAACACGCCAAGAGAAAGACTGTTACTTCTTTGGACGTTGTCTATGCTTTGAAGCGACAAGGCCGAACCTTGTACGGGTTCGGTGGTTAAAGATTTTATTATTTTTATTTTAGTATGGGTTTTTATTCGTATTTATGTCATGTATTAATGGGATTTGGATATTTTGAAAAATTGGTTTGTCTATTCGTATTTTGAGCCGCACAAAGTTCCCAATAGTCTGGCTTAGTAAAAATCAGCGGCACGCCCAGATTTTTGGATCCCGTCTTCATTTACATTTATAAGCATGGACAAGGATATCCCATCGTTGAAAAACGTCAAGCATATTGCGCTAGTTTTATCAGGTAAAGGTGGTGTTGGCAAGTCTTCAGTGACTACTCAACTAGCCTTGACTTTGGTAAACCGGGGATATAAAGTTGGAGTGTTGGATATTGATCTGACTGGTCCTTCATTACCAAGAATGTTCGGTCTTGAAGGGAAGAAGATTCACCAGTCAAGTGCAGGATGGATTCCAGTGTATACAGATGATTCGAAACGACTATGTGTAATGAGTCTTGGGTTTTTATTACCAGATCGAGGGGATTCCGTGGTTTGGAGAGGTCCTAAAAAGACAGCCATGGTACGACAGTTTCTGAAGGATGTGGTATGGGGGGATTTGGACTATCTATTGATCGATACGCCTCCAGGTACTTCTGACGAGCATATCAGTATTGCAGAAGAGTTGCAAAAAGTGTCGCCGGATGGGGCAGTTTTGGTGACCACTCCACAGGCTATTGCAACTGCAGATGTGCGCAAAGAATTGAATTTCTGTCATAAAGTCGGGTTCAAGGTTCTAGGAGTGGTGGAGAATATGAGTGGATATGTTTGTCCACATTGTTCAGAATGCACAAATGTGTTTAGTAGCGGTGGCGGTCAGACGCTGGCTAATGATTTCAAGGTACCATTTCTGGGTAGCGTTCCAATCGACCCACAGTTTGTCATGTTGGTAGAGAGCCAAAAGAATGATGACAGTGCGAATTCCTTGGCAATCGACTACAAGGAAAAGTCAGCATTATTCCCGGTATTTGAGGAGATTGTAGCAAAGCTAATAGAATAATAATAATAGTACGGTTAGTTATTGTGGATCTAGTTGTATGAATAAAGAAATGCCCCAGCAAAAACCAACGACGCGCCAATTACTCCCCTACTAGACATTGTGTTTCCGAATAGCAATGCACTGAGAATTAACGACACAAACTTGCGCATATTTAAAAACACTGTTACTGTTAATGCACTGGAGTGGCCTGCCAAGTTGTTGACTCCTCGGACGCAAATGTATTGAGTGAACCCGTTGAGAACCAACAGCAGGATTTGTTTTGGAACCAAGCCGAATATTACCTTTGGAGATGCACACAAGGACATGAAATCACCCCTGATTTGTCCAATGAACGGTAAAAATAGAACCAGAGAGAAAAAATGCGAATAAAACAAGTTTTCACGCCAATGCTTGCCGTATTTTGCATAAGTCTGTTCTGCCACTAGACCTTGAAACGCCGTCAACAAGGCCGCAATAAACAATAGCAGGATCCCCTGGAGGAATCTCGAATCTACTTTATCCAATTGTTGAGATCCAGACGACCAAGTTGCTAGGATCACGCCACCGGTCAGCACGATCACTGCGGCTACTTGGCGCCGGGCGTACCGTTTATTCATGCAAAAATACCCAACTGCCATGGTAGTCACTGTGCCTCCTGATCTGAAAATGATATGGATGGGTACCGACACATCGTAAGCCCATACTGCGTTGTTGAGGATTGAAATGGTAAAATACAATAACACTGGAATGATCCACCGTGTCAGGGGCACCTGCGGCGGTCGTATCAAATATTGAGACTTGGCATCAAAATAATAAAACAATCCTTCAATAGAGACAAACAAAAACTGTACAAACGTTACCAATTGTCCAGATCCTGGATGCTCGGAAATAATGCTTTCAAGTGCAATCACATTTGAACAACATCCGCCAAATATCAGCGTAACCACCCACAGTAGCTGACCCACTGAAAGTGTCACAATAGGCTTTCGAACAGATTTGGGATCTTCCGTCGTCTTTTCAATAAAAGGGGACGTATCTTTCGTCACCTCTACAAAATCTTTTCGCTGTCGAATCGCCATCAGGTTCTTGTGAGGATGAAACGTTTTTTTTTTTTTTTTTAACGCTTTTGCAGAAGTTAGCGTAAACTTGAGCTTAGCCTGGCGGAGTTTCAAAAGTTTAGGAGGGTAGGATGTGGTGGGTGAGTCGCGCGCGGTGGAAAAAAAAATCGTATCACCAAAAAAAAAAAAAAAAAATAAAATAAATAAATAGGTACGTGAGGCTCAAGGAAAACCTCAAATTTAGTCTCATGATACCCCCCTGATTTTTTGTTTTAAAAAAACCGGTATTATTTGTGAAATTTCTTTAGCTGCTAATAAACAAATTTCTAGGAATTCTATTTTGGTATATATCGTTGGCAATATCACTCCGCGGTCTGCGGCTGGATCCGCCCTATCGATACATGAGCTCATCTTCAGTATTACTGCGAAGGGCTTGCGTGCGTTCTGCTCATGCGGCGGAGACGAATACCTATTGGTGTCTTGTATAACATGAAGCTTGGTTGGAAATGATGCTAGTTATTAGCAAGGTGTTCTTATCATGACGGTTTAGATAGAACTTGCGTTATTCGCAAATGTCTTTTTTTTTTTTTTTTTTTTTTTTTTTGAATCAAGTTTGCCGGTGTTTTGTACGTAACTGTCGACAAGCTTCTAGGAATCAAAGGGTCTATCTTTTGCAGTCGAAAGCTCTTTCTTTTATAAAACTAGGGGAATGCCCTGTTCTTTGAGAATTACATTGATTACCATCAAACCGATCCGAGGTGGAATAACCACAAAACATGGCAACTACGCAGCGACAGGGAAGGATAACTTCCCGGTGTTCAGTGGTGATCTCAGAATAGTTCTGAGTCCAATTGATAAAGCTTTTGATGATTTATTGTATAATTTCTCATATCCGTCCTTTCAACTGATAATCGTGCAAGCTGTATATTTTCTAAAGTGGTTCGAAGCTGCCGGTTTTAGCGTAATTGGTTGTTTTTTTCCTGTGTTGGATCATGCACTTTCATATATATATTGTATACGCATCACTCCAAAGGGCTTTTTTGTTTTTTTAAAGTGTTGTTTGAAAGCTGGCAAAAAGAATACTGTAGTTGAATTTAAGCATGTGTTACATTGCCGCCGCATGCACGCCGATAAGGGAAGAGAAACCATTTGTGTTTAGCACCAGTACCCTGAACGCTGAAATATTAATCTTAACTATTTTTTATGTGTATGAAATTCCAATTTCACAAAAATATCCGTGGCGCTGGACACCACGATCAAACTAAATCTTTGTCAATGCATTTTTGGTGATTCAATGCCGCGATATTCGTTATTTTTATGCTTTTAAGCTGCTAATCGAGGAGATTGGTACTATTTACTTGTCTTTTTTGTGGGTATATTGAGGCATGTCTTCATTGGATTTTGGTCGACTTTTGAATCAGGGTATAATTGTTTTTTTTTTTTTGGTTTTTGTGTAACATTTGATATTTTACGTATTTGGTCTTAACCGGATATGGTTTTTTGGAGAATTCTTTCAGAATTGCGTTTTTTTTTTTTTTTTTTTTTTTA
>JAKTPN010000234.1:222351-273499 GCA_030557665.1 Blastobotrys apis
CCAAAAAAAAAAAAAAAAAAAAAAATTGAAAAAAAAACAACCGCTCAGAACCGATTTCACCACTTCAAATATGTTATCCCCGTGTACGGTCCTACAACATAAGAATGTAAAGCACAAAAATTTCATTGCTAGTATGGTAATCTGCACATTGATCACTGATGATACAGCGCCCAGAACATGAAGGATATGCTGGGGTTTTTTCTGAAGCGAGTCTGAAAACTCGAGGCAAACTAACGCTTCACAACAAGACTTAAAACCAAATTCATTTGAGATGATAGTATGTAGAATAAAAGAGACACAAGAACAATCAATACAGCGAGAGCTATACACTAGCGAGTTTACAATGTGGTAAAGTTCAAACATTCTCATCACAAGCGTAGTACACGCTGGCGTTTTCGCAACAGGGGACTGCCCCATCATAAGCGGCGCGGACAACGACGGAAAATTGTGTTCTCTAGCCTAAGAACTAAATTATTATATCCTGGGAAATGAGTGTAAACCGACCTGAGCTTTTTATAGTCTCTAGAAGCAGTGAGGATATACCCAATTTTTTTTTCCGAAAATCTGGATATTATTGCAAGTTTTTGATAATTAATTGTTGATGCATAGAAACCAAAAAAAAAAAAAAAAAAAAAAAAAAAAAAAAAAAAAAAAAAAAAAAAAAAAAAGAACAAAAACAACCGTCATTAAGCGGTATGATCTTCTAAAACCTGTCCAATTTTGTTCTGTTTGTATCTTCTAGCCATGTTTAGGTTTTTTTGAAATCAACTGGAAATACATTCATAAGCTATAATTATTGCGAGTTAAATGTGACTACGAAATGGAGAGTACAGAGTTTTAGATGAAAAATTCAACAATCTGCTGCTAGTTGTAACGAGGGCTGTTCGATATGCAAAAGGATGAGTAGCACTTAGTTCTACCAAAGAGAGAAATTTTGAACAAAAGAACCCACCCGTTATGCTAATTGTTGTCACGCTTTCGATAGTCAGAAGAAGGATATAAAAGCTTAAAAAACCAGACTGAAACGAAAGTAAAACAGGGACGGCGGCTTCTCATAGAGAACATTCGAAATAAAAAACTAACTGCTGTTGTCAGAAAAGTGAAATGCAAAGCAGAACTGCAATTGGTATTGCTGACTTGATCTGAAGATGAGCCGCAGTTTTGTGCGGCAAGCCCGTAGAATGGTAATATGACAATTGCACGGAAAGATATACAAAATCAAGGGAAGGCTTTGTCGCAATAGGAAGAGTTATAATCTATGACTGTTTTATAAATGAACTGTTTCACGGTGTTCCCAGTCAACTTGAGGTACGTCAGACGGTCCAGGCACTCTGTCGTTTCAATGGCTCAAACTACAAACAAACACATTCCGGGATCACCGAAAAAACCAAAACTAGAAGTATTTTTTTTTTTAAAAAAAAAGTTCATTGCTGAAACTAGCTGTGATTTGTATTATGACAATATGTTTTTCTTTTTCTTCGCATTTGGGATTGCCAATTTGGTAACTGGGTAGGAAAAATAAATTAAGTCACAGCGCTGAAGTAGATAAATCCGAAGCTTGAAGTTTACCGATACTCAATAACCGCTACCGGGTTTCTTTATTTTACAGCTTTTGAGCGCGGTGCTTATGGAATTAGTATTATATTACTGGCTCCAGGTATTTATGAGTAGATAATATATCTTTCAAACGCCCTTTAAGTAGACATGGTTGCGGCAAGTTACAAAGGGGGTTCAAACAAGTCACTCATAGGGCCCAGATGTTGGCCAAAAACGAACGCATTTTCTTTGGAACATGGGTATACCTTGATTGTATTAGAAAGAAGTCTCACAAATGCAAGAAAAGTAATTGGGCGCTTTAGAAACTGCGAACCTATGACAGAGCGTACAGCCCGTAGAGTGAAATAATCTCAGCCGTGCGTGGCTATCAAACGGTTTTTTAACCTCGAAATATTAGCACATAATTACGATATTAGGGTTGCAATATTAAAAATCCTGGCTTTGAAACGTCATAACGATGGGGTATTAATGGAGTACACTTTTATAAATTCTGTCGCTTTGTTTAACTGTAAACAGGAACTGTACTGACTTCGTTGGTGGCAGGCGTATTTATCATGAGCTAGCTGACAATTCACAAGAACAATTACACTGTAAAGGATACCATCTCAAAAGATTCAAAGTTGGCTTTCGTAAGCATAGCAACCGAGTTTGCGATTAAATAATAAAGAATCGCTGGACAATATCTGAAAAAGGTTTTGTGTCGTTACCTGGAAATGAAATCTAGCCGATACAGCTGTGGATTTTGAACTTGGCGAGGTTTAACCTCATGGTTAGAATTACAAAAACAAAAATAGAAACCATGTAATGAAGCGGCAAAAAAAAAAAAACAAAAAAAAAACAAACTGAATGATAGATATACCACGCTCAACCTGAAATAAAAAACTACAGCTTCTTGCTCATGGTGAATACCCAGTCTGAACAAAGACTAGCGGTTTTGTACATGCCGGAAGTGTATTTTACACAAAAGCTGATCTAACTTTTTTATTTGGTAATTCTGACCAGTCTTCCAGTCATTGATTTTTATCAAACCAGTGTCTAAAACAGCTGAAAACGAACCGTCAACTTTAGACGCTCCTTCATGTTGAGCCTCACGCATTTTCTAATCGCGCGATCAACTCCCGACGAGCTAAAAAAAAACAAAAAAAAAACAACAAACACACAAAAACAACCATTCAAAGCGTCTAGAGCTTTTAAGGAATGTCATGTCTGCTAGTTCGAGCACACCACCTGTTAACAGACAACGGTCTTCATCATCGGCATCTGCGGTGATGAAGTTCTTTTCTGATCGAGTGTCAATGTTCGGTAGCGACGAGTCGTCGACGAGTGGCACTGGCGCCATGCCAGTAATAGTCAGCGATCCTCCTCGCCAATCACAACAACAGAACGAAAACAATGAAGAAGAGGAAATTCCGTTACCAAATACAGACCATTTCACCTGGGACGCTGTCATGGACTATGTTGATCCAGACTATTCCACATTGACCGAGTCTGTCCATCGGATCATTCAAAAGTACAATTCCGACCTCACAGAAGAAATAAATGCCGCGACAACGTCTCAAAACGACTTGACCAGGCAAATGCATTCAATAGATTCTTTATCTGGGTCAACAGTCCGGTCTACTACTCAACGGGTAACCAAAACGACGACTCAGCTAAACTCATTGCAGCGTGCTGGTGTGGATAAGCTTGCGGATATGGCCACTCAAGCTTATCAGACGCTATCATCAATCACCAGTTTACTCCACGAAATTGATGCATTACTCCCGCAAGACGAACGACTAGACATGACGACCTCACCTCATAAAGCACATTATCCTCGACTTCATGAACTTTTGCATAGAAACGCTTCTGCATGGTCCAGTTCCCGCACAACACAACCACCAGCGGCGCCACCTCTTCAAGCGCCTAAACCCCGCCGAGTCGTTTCAATGTCTGCATTATCCTCAACAAAACCAACACTAAGAAACCATAAACAACAGCATGCACCTCAGCGATCACTATCCGCAAGACCGGATTCAACCTCATTTCTTTTAAACTCCACGCTTATGCGATCCATCCCCGAAAATTACCCGACTGGGCTACTTCACTTTACTGCTGAGCCTGCGCCCCCTCGCTCCACCACAACCACGACCGTTCCACAAGACAGTGGAGCCGATGACTCTTCGGTAGCGGTATCATCATCTGATTCTATCTCTGTTCATTCCAACTCAGCCAAAGAACGTCTCAAAAGTCTCATCTCAGATCATGATCACGTCGACCTGGATCAGGATCAGTGATGCGCAATTTTACAAAAAAATGATCGACAGCGCACAATCTTGATACGAGCCAGCGCGGTTCTTGTAATGCACAAGTCATGTGAGCTCTTGGGGGCGCGGCTGCGTTATCTCCCAACCGACCCATACGATAACGGGGGAAAAGACCAAAAATGACTACAAGGTTAAATTTATAATGCAAAATGGTATTAGAATTGGCTATATATGTACTAAATAATATTTAAAAAAAAAAATTTGTAAAAAAAGGCCCGTGCATTTAGAACCAGGATCCGTTCCAAATAAGTATCAAAAACCCTATAAATAAATAGATAAAAGGTAGGATAAGAGTAGAGATAAAAGGGATGAAAACAAATTTGGTCTCAGGATGTAAAATTGTCTATCCATAACATCAAAAAAAAAAAATATCTTAATTCTTTGAGTGCTTAACACGAATATGTCTGGATAATGCATCCATTCGACTAAAAGTCTTGGAGTTGTCCCCGCAAGATTCACACTTGAATGTCTTGCGTACTGGCGCATGGATTGTATCTTGGTGACGTACAAGATCGTACGGTCGTGAAAACACCTTACCGCAATCCCCACCACCAGGGTTAACCATCTCACACCGATGAGGACCAACCGCTGATACCGCATGAACACTCTTTTTGCGACTGTGTTTACTACTATTCGCCGACTCATGGTAATCCGAATCTATCGTTTCATGGTCACTCTCTGGTTCTGCACCTGGTGTTGGTTCAGACATTGGCTCATCATCCAAAGCCATTGGTTCAGGAGATGCAGAAGATACTGGTTCTTCTTTTGGTTGAATTTGTGATACTTGTGGTTCTTCGATTGTGGCTTTTAGTTCCTGCTCTTGTGCTGGTTCTTCTTTTGGTACCACATCTCGCTGTTCTGGTGCTCGTTCGTAGACCAACTCTGGTACTTGTTCGTGCTCCAAACCTGGTACAGGCATATCATACAAATCATCATCAACATCTTCCTCATCAGAAGAGAATAATACGTCATCGTAGCTTTCCTCCATATCATCATCGTCATCATCCATAGCTTCCGGTTCTTCCATCCATACATTATTATTCTCACGTTCTGTTGGATAAATAAACTGAGCTCCAGCATAATCGATTTCATCTCGACCAAACAGAGATGGGACTTGACTGAATGAGTTACTGTAGTATTCATCTTGAGGAGACTTTAACATTGCATCTTGTGGAGATACGGTTAATGGCATGTATTGTTGAGGAGTTAGTTGTTGTTGCTGCTGTGGTGGTGTCGGTTGTTGATATGATGACTGAGGTTGCGTATTGTACACCCCTTGTTGTTGTTGCTGTTGTTGTAGTGTTGGTTGAAGAGGGTTAAAATTGTTCAAATATTGAGGAGCCGATGAGTTAGTAGCTGGAAATGGATTATAATGTAGTTGCATCGGAGATACAAATCCAGTTGTCGTTGTACTGCAACTGGCTTCGTTTTGTGCAAATTGTGGATTATTAACATTAACCATAGCGCTTAGTGCTTTTGGACTCGAAGGACGAGATTGTTGCTGAACAGAATACATTGTTTCATCTTGATTAAGCATCTGGCGATGAGCTTGTACAAACTTGTTAGAAAACGCCATGATGATTAGTTAAAAAGAGTAAAAGTTGATAAGATAAAAAGGTGGTTTGTAATAAACAGACAAAAAAAAGTGAGAGTTGTGAGAAAAAAAAAAGTGGGTACAAAGAAGCTATTTATTGATCAAGGCCGGACACCGGCTGCATGTGGCTTGCGCGCCAGCACAGCGCTTGTGGAAGGAACATTTCCGGGTCTCCGACAATGTCATTATTAATTCAAACTGACCAGGAGTGACTCAGCGCTTAATGTTATGCGCGCTGGAAATGCGCGGGAAAAAAGAGTTTTTTTTAAACCTTCACTCACTGAGTAAGAATTCGGGATATACGCTTGGTATTGTATAGAATATGATGGAACTTTTTTATGGACAAAAAAAAATATTTTACGGAGAATATTGTTGGTAGGGAGTTTATGTTGGATTTATGATCTGATCTGTAATCAAAAAAAGGGCCTGTACCACATCTCTTTCAGTCGCTTGCTTGCCTGTTATTTTTTTGTTTTTTTTGTTGCTTCCCCTTGCTTGTCTTGGGGCTTTCTCCATCGCCATTTTTGTTTGCGGTGACCGAAGCCGTGTACCAAACAAGAGTGTGACGTGTGCCAGTGCGTAAACGTGCGGACTTTGCCCAATCTCCGGGGTCTGGATTCCGGCCCGTCCGTCGGCTTTTACGAGGGAGGGAGGAATGACTAAGCCTTAACGCCGCTAAATTCGGGCATTTGGTCTCACAGCCCAAACGCCAACCCGGTGGGCCCGAGCAGGGCTTAGAAACATGCATTCGATTTCGGAGTTTGGATACAGCTTTTGGAATTTGAGAATCGAGTTATTTAGACATGGTCTAGAAGGCGCCTTTTCCACTCCAGGTTTGGCGTTTCCCGTGACTCTAACCACGTGACTTTGTTTAAATAATTAGGATTCATTTTAGTGCAGAGCGGTTAATTAAAATGTATCTTTTTCACATGTGGCAAAGCCTAAGCATGGACAATAATTTGTAAAAAGCAATGTCTAATATTGCTGACTCAGATAAGATCTCAGATGATGGTATATTTTGATAGCGACAGTGTTTGAATAAGCTGTCTGGGACTGGGAGCAGGCTATGCTATTCTCCCCGACATCTGCGGAAGGTAGCTTTTTTATAGCAAGTCCCGGGTTAGTCCCGGGCTCGGTATCGCAATTAATATAAACGTTACAAAAACTGAACCGCGGCTAAAGTATCGTTGGGTATAAATCTCTGAAGCCGTGACTGCCGCTGCTCATGCGGCTTCAGGTGACACCTGCTGTATGCCTCACACCAAAAAATACCAGCGTTTGTTTGATGGTGTACAAGTCCTTGCTCTTGGATATGTTTGGGCGAACATAGCGAGGTATGGCGAACCTGGTTTCCTCAGACCCGTTATGTTCAAGCAGAGGGGAATTTGAACTGTGTACATCAATGTAGGAAGAACCGTGCTATAAGTCAATTCAACTACTATGAGTAGATATCCGTGACAACCTCAAACCAAGTTTTACAGACTCATTGTGAACCCGATCGTAATAGAAATTGTTGTCTTCCAGCTGCACTGCATTGAAAACTGCGAAAAAGGTCACACCAATTAATACTTTTTTAATTATTGGGTGCGAAAAAAAAAAAAAAAAAAATTAAAATAAAAAAAATTCTCGGGATGTATTCATCAATCAGCATCAAGTGATAGGGCTCGTCAATTAAAGTACCCAACTTTCTAATACCACCCCAAACACATCTCAGCACTATTTATCATTTATATGAATTGGTTTAACAAAAAAATCGCACAATGGCTTAAACTGCATACGATAAATGCTGCTCTAAATGTCACAATGTTTTTATTTTAAAAACGTCTCTCGTCTTTCGCAGTTGTATTTCTGTGAAGGTAGTATGTACAGAACAAGTAATAATCCAAATATAGAATCGTTCAGTTGCATGGTTTCCCATACTAATGTGCAGATGACGCTGCGGCTGTGAATTTTGATGCGGCGGCTTGTCTCCAATATCACATCCCTCCACCACCACCGTCACCTCCACCACCACCTCCATCACCGCCGTCACCTCCACCACCGCCTCCATCACCACCGTCACCTCCACCACCATCATCACCTCCACCGCCATAGTACCCCCCACCTACGCCAGATGCATAGCCTCCACACGCCGCATTCGACGCACTCATACCACCACAGCCACCAACAGCAGTGCCACAGCTCGCAATCAAGCTGTCCGCAGCCAATGGAGAAAACCCGGCTCCTCCTACACAATTCACATTACCGCCGCATGATGGGAACGTTGGGTAGAAGCCTAAAGTGAACGTTAAGCTTGGACCACGGAAGGGCGCCGAGGCAATGGCAAGGTCCAAATGGTCCAAGCTGCTGCCGTTGCTCTCAGCTATCTTATATTGAGACCTGGATAAAAAGATAGGCTCTGGCCATTCTCTTACCTGCCTTCGTTCCACGACTCTGCGTCTGATCTCAGCATTGTGATTTTCGTTGGAGATATATGGAGAGTTGATAGCGTTGTGTGCAGAAATATGAACTGTCTTGTCCAAATCACTTAGTTTGTTTAACAATTCCTTATCTTGTGAAAGCTTGCGGTAAAATGGGTCGTATACTGCTTTTTCTTGTATAAGACCCCCGTATACATAGTTTTGATAACGGACCACCTCGCAGTACCAACATATACATTCTGAGTAAATTTCGCCAAACTTTTGTTCATAAACCAAACAAGTTTGTGCAAATGCATTAGAAATTTTTGTATCACTGATCTTATCGTCATGGTCGATAAGATTCTGGCACGTTTTGTAACAGTATTCCGCATATATTCTTGGTGACAATTGGTGAGTATGCCAGGCAAGATCAACGTCGAGCGTAGGAACATGAGGGCCTTTGCTTCCACCATATAATTTGTATAACGACATGAATCTAGCATATTTCAGCAGCAGGGTTTGAAGAATCTTCTCGCAATTAGGGCTATAATACCACCCAATTCGATGCATTTTCTCGATAAATGTTTCCTGGCGATGCACTGCCGCTGCGAGGTCAAGTGAAAATTCCGTGTGTGTTTCCATATACCCTTCCAAAAGCAGCCGCAGGTCTAATCGGTTTTCCCGGAATGACCTGCGCCCACGCCGAGTCACACGGACTCTGAACATTGTGGTTTCTATCCGCCTTCGAACTGCATCCATTGAGGACGCTTGCTTGGAACGTAAACTAGGAAATGCGTCAGGCGGTAATGTACTGAGAAGATCCCTTCTATTCCCATGATGATTAAGCTCCCCAAGTGCATAATTACGATGAGATGTGTTGTTAGTCTCGGTAGGAGCCAACATGTATTGATACTCACGGTAAAACTTCCAAGTCTTGAGTCGATCATGTGTTATTTCTGCTGAGCATTCAACACATATAGCATGAAACCCTGGCTCAGCGTATCCTTTACCACAGCTTCCATTATTAGTTTCTGAGAATGGAATGAAATGCGGCACTCTTGCGTCAGCTCTGCATTCTACAATCGGACACTTGACCACAGTCGTGTCGGGATCATTCAGCAAATCCCATTGCAAATCCAATCCAGTGGAGCTACAATTCCTTTCAAAGATTTCTGGTACCTTTGCACCAGGATTGTAAGAAATCGGTCCAGATTCGGAAACCTCCACGGCTAAGCTAATGGCAGCCCATGGGAAATCATAATTAAACGCATAGAGCCTCCTTCTACACAGAGCATCTTCGCCATATTTTCTCGGATTTAGCATGTAAGCATGCCAAACCATCAGGATATCCAGCGGTGGAAGCAATTCGGCAGGTAAAGGCTTTGGGCCAGAGTGGAGCTTAGTGGTATCATCACCGAAGATCTTATCAACCTGAGAGGCATCTTCGGGGTCACTATCGATCACCCTATACCACCATTGCTCAAACCGGTATGCTGCTCGCTGAACATATACCGCCCATCGTTTCTCTCTCATCTTCTCTTCCCCAATGGTAGTTTCCTCACCAGCCAAACAAACCGGTTGGTCGAGGTGCAACCCAAACAACCCGTCATGGTTCTCGATATTCATCCTCAGGTCATAAAACGCCTCCAGAAGTTTCAAGTGGATTCCGATCACAGCAGTATTGGGGAGAGTTGTCCAATCCTCATCGAGACTGTCCATTTTCTCCTTAGTGGTTCTGCTGGCGAGGCTTTTTTTACTCTTAACACTCTCCTGGAACCAAGGATCCTGTTCGATTTCTGCGTCAAGGGCGGCATTATCTAGGTCTGAATAGTCTCGATCTTTGAATCCATCACCACCACCACTGTTCTGCTGTTGTTTGGGCTTTCTTATACTTTTAAAGATCCGTCGTATTCCCATGTTGATGATCGCTAGTGGACGTGGGTGTGAAGATCCAAAAAAGCCGTGCCACCGTTACCTATAAGAATGCGCGTGGCTGAGCAGCTCTTTTTTTCCGGCTGGGAGGGGGTATGGCCATGACAAAGTAATTTAACTGCTTCTTGGCAGGAATCTTCAGCATTTTGTTGCTGCAGAAAATTTACTCATCTAGGAAGTTTTCTTAGATTGTCTTACCTCTATACACTATCGATAGGCGATAACCTCCGCCATCTCCGGTGCGGCGATTATATATCTTTCCAGATCTGGGATCTAAAGCGAGATACAAGCCGCGAGTAAGTCTTCGGCGTAAGTGATTTTTTACTCATATATTATACGCAATTTGACCGATTTTTTGAATTACCCGAACCAACCAAGTGTTTCTTGTCCATAACGGCAAAACGGAATTCTCCATTTGAGTGTTATTGACGGCAATGCGGGAACGCAAGGACTAATAGTGCCAAGAATCAAACAAGTAAACGCCACTTTTTTACGAATGAAATTCTTAGGTCGGTCTACTGGATAAACCACTGACTGTCGAAACACGAGCTATAAATACCGACGAAATTTGCCCTTTTATTATTCCATTTTATCCTTAGCAGGACCAAATAATACAAAACGCTTTTCTTTTTTTTTTTTTTTTCATCAAGACATGAATCACGCAACAAGCTTAAGTACGTTATGCTTAAATGCGTGACCTGTGGTAAGTATAACGGAGGCTGAGACTGGGACTGGACTGGGACTGAGACCCGAGTTAAAAGAATAGAGTTGTCAATCGGATAACCGGCATGCGATAGGGAGAATGGCGCGGCTGTAAAATCTTCGCGATATATAAAAGTCCCAACATCCGCAAACAAAAAATCAAGTATCTGAATGCAGACTGTGGCCCTACTACCATGACATGGGATTTTGATAGACTCGCCAACCGGATAGTGCCTGCTCCACGGTTCGAACGATGGCCGACGATTCTTTCGAGATTTGCTGGGTTTCGAGATAATACCAAATCGCGGACACCCAGTTGGTGGCCATTACCAAGCACTTCACATGAATTAGTGATTTGTTTCTGGATTCTGGCATCATCTTTCGTCGGTATGGTTGTAATAATGGCGACGTTTAAGTACGGTGGAGTGTTCAAAGCACACAATCCATCGATTCCAGACATCATTCCTAGTTGGGCAGCGTCGGCTATTTTGATGTTTAATGCTGTAGAGTCGCCATTGGGCCAACCCCGCAATGCAATCCTAGGCACAATGCTATCATCGATAATCGGGGTTGCTCTAATGAAACTGTTCATGACAAATTCAGATAACCAACAACATCTCTGGCTATGTGGAGCATTAGCCGTTGCGGTATCCTCGGTTTGCATGAGATTAACCAAAAACACGCATCCTCCGGCTGGGGCTGCGGCGTTGCTACCTTCAGTCGACATCGCTATACAGAAACTTGGATGGTATTACCTGCCAGTGCAGCTAGTATCATGTGTGCTGATTTTGGCGGTAGCTTGTCTGATGAATAACCTTCAAAGAAGATACCCAGTGTATTGGTGGACTCCTATTGATTTGAGTCCAAAGCCGATTCCAGATGAAGAGGACGAAGAACAACAGGAAAAGACGCCGGACTCACCGGAATCAAATCATCCTCATGAAATATTTCCAGATATGCATCCAGAAGCTATTTATATGTCTGCAGCTCGGTTGCATGTACCTGATGATGTTAGATTAACTCACGAAGAGTTGCAAATGCTACAAGATCTGCAGCTGCAAATGTCTCGTCGTTCATCGTATCGTAATGAATGAGAAAATATAAAGCATTTTTTTTTAGATAAATAATGATTAATTGAATTAAAGAAAAATACTATGAGAATAATAAAAAACACAAACAAGAAAAAACAAAAAAAAAAAAAAATTAACAACAATGGATGTAGACATGTAGACATTGTTTTGATAAACACACAAAAAAAAAGTACAAAAACAGTAAATCTCTAGTGTTTGATTTATACCGGCTTTGGCAAAGACAATCCACCATTCATAAATGAAGGAGGCGAATACGGTCTCGGTAGAGGTTGAGAAGTTTGCCGAGAAGATTGAGATTGAGGTTGAGAGTGAGACTGAGACTGAGATTGAGGTTGAGATTGAGATTGAGAATGAGATTGAGGATGAGATGAAGCATACCCGTTATCAATAGATCCTCTCTTTTGACCACTTTCACTACCAGATCCACTCAGATGAGTATTGTACAATGAGTAATTGTTCAATGGAGGTGTAGAAGTAGGCCTCGAAATCGGATTCATGTAATAATTTCGGGATGCATAAGATGAAGCTGGTGGTGGTGTAGGTCTTGATTGTGGAACATGCATAGGAGGAGCAGATGGAGGTGGAGGAGGTGGTGGTAGTTGATTATGGTAAGAGTATTGATACTCATGAGGATGTGGCTGTGGCTGTGGTTGAGGTTGAGGTTGAGGTTGAGATTGAGGCTGTGGTTGAGGATGGTGAGAAGGTGGAACTGAATAACGGTCTTGAGGAGCTGCACCGCTGTATCTAGCATTGCTTAGTTCTTGTTCCAAAGTCATGATATATTCCACAGCTTTTTTTAGAATCATTGCTTTGGAATCTTGAGTACCACGGCAAAATGGTACAGAATTCTTCAATAATTGGAACCCTCCGTTGATATTCTCCCGTCGTCGTTGTTCAGACAAAATATGAGCATGTCGACGAGAAGATGAAGAGGTTGAACTAACAGTGGTCGGAGCCATCAGTGCAATTGCAGCTGCTGATTTAGTGCTGGTAGTAGATTCTGGTGACGCCCGTTTAGAAGATGGTTGTTCTTCGTCTTGAGATGCACCGGTACTATCGTCAAATGATCGCTTTCGACTGACTTCTTGATGAAGTGGAGGAGGAGGAAGGTGTTGTTGTGCTTTTTGCCGTTGTTGATCCTGCCCCTTGGTATTATGAGTTTCCGGGGAAGTTTCAGGAGATGGTAAAGATCGTGGTCGCCGAGCCGCGTCGGTACGAGTGGTTGAATCGGAATCGTTTGTAACAATTGGAGAAGTTGGAGTAGGTGGTTCAGTTACCGATGATTGATCAGTTTTTGGCAATGGAGTTGCCGAATGTTCTATCTTTGGTCTAAATTGATTGTTAGTTGGGTTTTTTTGTTGATAATTTTCGATGATGTTTTACACGTACCCTGAGACAATATCCTTGAGATCCATTTTGTATATAAAAATTTCAACGATTAAAATTCTGTTTTTTTTTTTCGAGATGGTTTTTTTTTTCAAATGTATAAAAAAATCACAAATAACAAACAGCAGTGGAATAAGACGTAGTAAAAAATAAAATAAAAATAGTAGTGATAATAAGGAGTGACAAACTGCGTGTTGGTTATAGCGTTTTTTTTGTTGTTGTTGTGAGTTGGTTGTTTATAAAAAAGGAATGACTAGAGTTAAGCTTTTGAAGTAAAAGGGGTTCTTCGTTGAAGAGTGGAAAGAAAACGACTGTAGACCTACACTTGAAATATTTCAATTCAAACCAACCATCAAAAAAGAGAAGAAAAAAAAGGGAAACAAAAGAGGGGGATGCAGGATGGTTTTTATATAAGACCTAGGGCATTCGACGCTGGCCTATAAAAAGCTATTAGCTGCTTGGTGTTAGATCTCGACGCTGTCAAATTTTACTGTATAAAAGCAAATGCAACCCCATGTGTAGTGCCTCCTCTCGGATCCTGTCTTTCTTTTTTTTTCCCTGGGTTTCCCCTAACGATCAGGATCCTGACTGGCCTATTCAACAAACCACCCACCTCCTCGGGGCACATGTGCAAAGCTTTTCAGGAAAAGAAATTCACTCATACAGAAACAAAAAACAAAAACAAAAAAATTAAGTGGGTGGGTTGTTTAACAAAGTGCACCATATGGTCGACAGGGGACAAACATCAGCTGCGACTTTGGAGCTCGCCACCACCAGCTGGCTAGCGTTCGAAAGTGCAGAGACTTACATACATGAGACATATGGGGGGTGTGCGTTAGCCTACTTGCTTCTGCAGCTGTTTCTATCTTAAGGATTTTTGCCCAGCTTGGTGACTAGCTAGTCTATAGATTATGAATGAGCTATGGCAGTTGGTTGTCGAATTGTTTACAAAAGACAAGGGAATAGTGGAATCGTGGAGGGGGAAAAACAAAAAAAAAAGGGTTTCTGTGAATCGCCGGACTTGCACATATCTGAACAAAAAAAGATTGACGTTTAATTAAGAAAGATTCTCAGGCGCGTTTTTTTCTCTTTCAAATTCGAAAAAAGGTTTCTTTGTATCTGGGTTTTTGAGCTTTGACCATTTATTAACCAAAACGGAAATTTGATGTCTCTTTTTTTTTTGTTGTTGCAGTTGTTGCCTAGTTTTATGTTTAAAGCAAGCAAGTGTACATTACGGTATAATGCAGCCAGCCATCGCTTTGCTTCCAGGCGTGATGAACTGTAATCGTTAGTGAAAATCTTTTGTCGACTTTGTCTCCCGTCTTAAACAGCCCCTGAAAGGTTAACTAGCTGTTTCCTAATTTGGTTATAAACCATGAAGATCTCTTGAGCCTCACCGGTCCACCTGCCCGGATCTAGCATGACCCAGCCTCTTGGGATTTATGTTTAAGAGGGAAAAACAATTATGACATGTATCGATCAGTTAACGTTTATGAGTTCATAGAGTTTTAGTCAACAAGTCGGTAGATCTTATCGGAGTTTATGATAGCTCATATAGTTTACTGAGGATAACAAAGACAAGTTTTGAAAAGCTTTCACCGAACCCGCGGTCGATTTCTATACCGACGGTACCCTTAGATCTGGCTTTTAAAATATATCCCACGCGCGCTGTGCAAATTGGCGGCATAAAGGAATAATAAAACAATAAACCCTTATGGAACAATCAGGATCCATTTGCGCGGGTAACGATAATCACCCAGCTTGTGGGATGACCCCTTTTTGTGTTTGAAAATCAACCATAAAAAGACAAGTTTAATATTAGGGTTTCTGTGTAAACATCCTTGCATTTATAAAGCAATGGGATAAGAAAATCCATTATAATTAAAACAACAAACCAGCCAATCTAATTGCATTTTGACAAGTTTTATTATTTGCAGTGCACTGGTATTTTATTTTTATGTTTATTTTTGTGATATGACTCAGCCGTTGATTACTCCTGATATTTGGAATTAGTACAGCCACATTCGATCGAGGGATTCACACGCCATAATCAACTGAATATATTTTTAGCATCAATGTCCATATGGATATACCCTCAAAGTCCTATCACCAGATTTGGAAATTCGAGACTAGAAAATTTTAGTGCACAATGACGACTGTTCAATGAAAAATATGAAACGCCATGGCAGCATGAGGAACCCGCGGAAGACAGTTCTTGATTAATTGATTGATGCTGCAGGATGCATCATCCAAGAAAGAAATGTCACGCGCTACCATGGGGCCAGCAACAATACGTGCGAGAAAGAAACTTTTTCAGTGAACCATCAACTTGGCTCAAGGCTGCTGGGTTTATATGATCCAACATGCATTCGTAGCCATAAATTTTTTTTCAAGCTTGAATGTTTTTTTTTTTTTTGCTTTCTTTATTTTTTTTGTATTTAATTCACAGATTATAGGCGAACTTTTAAAAATCCCGAGGCAATATATTGTAAGGGAGAACTGCTTGCGGCCGTGTGTGCTCACTTGCATATGCATCTAGTGCAATGCATGCACGGCCGTCCTTACGACAGGGATTGGTTGTTTTTTTTTGCTAAAGATTTGGCAGAGATATAGTTCATATGTTTCTCCAATTATGAGAATCAGAATCACAAATTAAAACATTTTGGCCGATTATAGATATTGATATATATGGACAAGAAATTTTCACCGATCTAGTTGTACGACATCGGATGGTTGACCTTGGGACTGGTATATAAAGTTTGGTTGTCCCGGTGATTTTCCACCATAACCGGATGTCTACATGACTTGCTAGATCTCAATGCTTGATCCAATCGGCCAGCACCGTGATTCGAGCCCATATGATTGCTTAGATTGCCAAAGGTGGGGAATCCGGAATGACTTACTGTAACATATCGATCCCATGCAATGACAAGATATACCAGCTTGGCCGTTGGCACGCTGATAATTCAATTAATATACCTGCAGTGACGTACATTTTGTCGTTTCATGTTTTGTTTTCCACCTGTATATAGCCCCCCGCCAGCCAACAAGCCCAATAATAATAAAGATAGTAGGCGGTGCACGGAAGGGGTATTGCTTTTTTGACATGATGGTTCTTTTTCGATATCTAATAGTTATTGCGCTGACGGATGATTGTAGGTTCTTTGCAGGTATTTTTTCTCAGGGGTTAAACTTTTTAGTCTTGCTCTTGCATGTCAGAATACTACATCTCTTCAGATTCGGCATTGTTTGTAGATTCAATGCACAAGCGTCAATCCTGGAAGTAAACAACATCGCGTTCAAACTCTAGACAAAAAAACAACCCCATTTAACCAGAAATTCTAAAGTCTAGAGCTTCTTAAATGTCTTAAAAGTCAAGGGTCAAGCAAGGGTCATACATCCCAAAAACGCATAATGTCCACGAGTGTACTCACTGAGAGCATGTGCCAGTTTCAGAGTCACGCCCAATCAGATGCCCGATCCTCGGAATAAACCGTTGGATTCGCTTACATCTTAAGATTTCACTTATATGCGCCCATCTTCCTCTTTGTCCATATCTAACCACCAAAATATATATTGGCTTTCACAAAGCCTCACGGGAATACCGCGCGCCCCACCGCAAACCCAAAAAAATCCGATCAAACCGCCCATAGAATTGAATATCTTTTGCGCCACCAAAAAAAAGGTTCACGCAACTTTCTTTGTATCCTTTTAACTATCACATTTTGATACAGGAAAACAAGAATCAACCAAAAATGAAGCTTTCTATTATGAGTATTGTTACAGCCGCAGTCGCTGCTACTGCTATGGCTGCAGATAAGGACGATAAGTGTATGTATAAACATGCAGATTTGAAAACCCCGAATTAGAACTTGATCAAAAACTAATCTTATTATCAATAGCCGAATCCAGCTTGTCCAAGTACATTGTTGTATTTGAAAAGGGTCTCGAAACTCCACAAAAGTATGGAATTGTGTGAAAAATAATGAAAGAATGGAAATGTTAACCGGGATATTTTTAGTATTGTAAACACTGTGGAAAGCAAATTGAAGGATCTCGGTGCTTATATCACACATGAATATGATACTGTTCTAAAGTATGTTTGTTTTGAATGAACCAGCAAAAGCTAACAGAATCAACAGGGGGTTCGCAGTATCTGCACCAAAAGCAGTCATGGACCAGTTCAAAGGTGATGAATCTATCAAGGATAACCAATATCCATTTATTGTCGAAGATGACCAGGTTGTTTGTATGTTTTTCGGGAAAGCCCTACTAGTAACTAACATTAACATTAGCCACCAACGATAATGACCACTCGCACGACTTGAACTAGGTCATATATATTTAAAGATATTTATTCTTAGGGGGAATTTTTTATTATTATTACAATTACAACTACACTTCAAGATTGATTGAATTTCCAAACTTTGCGTACAATTCCTTTCGTAATTCACCCATTCGATCGTTTATACTAGTAATATCCTTTTCAGTCTGTTCCACTCTGATATTGATCTTGCCAGAATCTTGTTCCAGCCGTTCAATGACTTCTGGTTGAGCAAGAGATACAAATGTTTCACCAATCTTGTACTGAATTGTGTCGTCTTCATCGACTAGTTCCAATTCCATCGATACATCGTCGAGATATTCCTTTTCACTCTGTTGTTCCTTAAGAGTCTCTTCTAACGTTTGTAGCCGACTGTTTAGTTTGGAGAATTCATTGATTCGTTGTTGATCTGGCCATGCCACATCAATCTCTCCTTTCTGACCTTCTGGAAGCTTATTAAATTCCGTTAGTTATTGGACAGTCATTCTCACTGTTTCACTTACCACCTGCATTATTTTTTTTTTTCCGTCCAGGTTTGTGTTTATGTGGTGATGTCAAGAAATTTTGGGATCAACCTAGGCTCCTCCGACGACTTTCAACCCGACACCTAATTCTATTCCGTTCAAATAATCAAATGTCGGCAGGTCGATTCGCTGCAACCTGCAAAAAGCTAATCGGCACTCCGAATAAACTAGCTTTGGCAATCAGTGGAGGAGTTGATTCTATGGCATTGGCGTACCTAGCGAGAAACTCTCTGCCAGATACCCGATTCACTACCCTCACGATCGATCATGGAGCTCGACCCGAGTCGGCAAAGGAGGCGAAACACGTCCAATCCCAACTGAAACAAATGGGTATGGATGATAGCCGGGTGTTGAAAATGACGGATTCGTTAGACGATGCAAAGTTTGAACTTGAAGCGAGAAATCATCGTGCGAGATTGTTCCATCAAGCCTGCCAAAATCATGATATCCATCATTTATTATTAGCACATACATTAGACGATCAGTTGGAAACGTTTTTCATGCGACTAATCATGGGGTCCTCATCTACAGGACTGGCAGGTATTCGATCAGTGAACCGATCTCCGGTTTTGACGCCACCAGATCAGCATTCCCTGACATTTGCGAGACCTCTTTTGGAGTATACAAAGGAAGATTTGAGACTAATTTGTGAGACAAACGGGATCTTTTGGGTGGAAGATGCCACCAATCATGATCCTCAATTCACCATGCGTAATGCGATCCGACACCTGATTCAGACCGATCAGATACCGCTCCACTCGATGGGGTTGGTGGGGGTTCAGGCTGGAGGCTTGGACACGATCAGGCAGTACATGACCCATTTGCAACAAGACCGCGATCGGATTGACACGATGGCGAATGCTGCGGTATGGAAGTTGATCGGGGAACACATGGTTTTAATGGACGGGAACCTGGGAATGGTCAAGATCAACCAAACGGTGTTTCAGGCTCTGAATGACGAGATTAAACCATTGGTATTACTCAAACTTACAGAAAGTATTATTCCAGTGGAGAATCATTATTATAAACTAGCCGATTTTCACCTGCTCAAGTACAGTGGAGTGCAAACTGTTGCGAATTTGAAGTTTGATTTTAGAGACAATTGGTGGGTAATCACGAGGCAAACGCCATACCAAGGAAGGTATCCTTTGATTGATATCCATTTGGATTCTGAATGGTCTCAATGGAAGCTATTTGACAATAGATTATGGCTAAGAGCACGTTCCGACTCGGTACCAAAGATCTTTGTGACTTATTCCAACAACCCTGCACAAGCCAAATCGCAGTTTGATAATCTGCCGAAAATCCCGTTTTCATTATTCAAAGTACAGCCGATCGTGCAAACCGATCTTGACATGTTAGGATATCCCACGTTGGCGCCGCTCGATCAGGTTCAGATGGAATTCCAATACAAAGAACCGGAAATCTATATCTGAACCACCACGGGTTCTTCATCGTCATCACCATAGCCATCCTCATACTCAACGTCTTCAACACCCAACTCCTCTAGCTTGTCATTCAAGGCTTGTGGTAAATCGTGATGCTCACGGAATAACGCTACTGCTTTCCCCAGTCGGTGCGGCTCAAGGAATCCCTGTACATACTCTGCAGGGCAAATCTGCAACTGGAGTCTAACGACACGGAAAAACACATCAAACCGGAATGGGTTGTCATCAACATCTTGTTTACACCCTAATACCAGCTCCAGAATTTGAAGCCAGTGTTGAGCTGCCGAGTAATTCGCTAGCACCAGCATTAGAACAAACGACAATTCAAACTCGCCCATAATCATGTCAAACCCGAGCTGATTAAGGTACCATGATTTATCCAGCGAATTCTGAGTGACCTCTCTTCCGGTAGCTCCGTCTCGCCAGGTCTGTTTTGATATCTTGGTGAAAGGCAGCTCATCTTCATCTCTATCCAAAATCGACTTTAAAATCTCGTCATCTTTTAGATCTGTGCCTTGACGTTCTGCACGGGTTATTGCGCTATCATTTAGACTTTTTCTTAGCATTTCATTTTCCTCTCGTGTAGTTGAAGTAGAACTTGACGGTTTTGGCATTCCATTTACTAATGATTCTGTAATATGACTGGTGATTTCGCCCCATGTCAAATCTTGAGGATATGCAATCATGAACTGGTAATACTCCCCCAGCCGTGATTTCATCGCCGATGCATCCAACTCTTCGATCCCTTTATCTTCGAGTTGCATTTCTTCAGATTGCCGGTCATATCGTGCAAGAATCACTGTTTGATCTCGGCCGATAAACACCACCATTGTCCTTACCGACTCTTGCGAGGCGCCCCAATGCACCGCATGAAACCCATCAGGTATCGCCTTTATTCCACGAAACTGCTTGGTCGAATTGAAAAACTTCAAATCCACACCTACCAACCATCCTTCTGGCACATTCTCAAATACCACTGTTGTTTGTGGTGGTAACATTTAGGGTTAAAAAGAAATCCGGGCGCGCGTCGCTAGTCTGGTGAAAGAAATGAGTAAATGGAAAAAAAAAAAAATTGTGTGTTGAGTCAGAAATTTCACACAAAACCTCCTCCTTCTTTTTGCATCACCATCCGCTAAAGAGTATGTATAATGAATCCAACAATCAGAAAACTAACAAACCGGTATTTTAGTGAACTTTGCTGAACAGGAAAAAACGGTGCTCAATCTCTGGGAAGAGGTTGATGCGTTCCAAACTTCTCTTGAACACAATAAAGATAAGAAACGATTTACCTTTTACGACGGTCCACCTTTCGCCACTGGTACTCCTCATTATGGGCATATTCTCGCCTCTACTGTTAAAGATATCATTCCTCGGTATGCTCATATGACTGGACACCATGTAGAACGACGATTTGGTTGGGATACCCATGGGTTGCCAGTAGAACATATCATTGACAAAAAGTTGGGCATCACCAGCAAAGACGATGTGATGGAGATGGGTATTGACAAGTACAATGAAGAATGTCGAGCTATCGTCATGCAATATGCTTCGGATTGGCGTTATGTCATC
The DNA here is from genome assembly GCA_030557665.1 of Blastobotrys apis. NCBI lineage: Eukaryota > Fungi > Ascomycota > Dipodascomycetes > Dipodascales > Trichomonascaceae > Blastobotrys > Blastobotrys apis. The sequence continues at coordinate 243,184 of JAKTPN010000234.1, forward strand.
TCACGACTAGGTCGATGGATCGACTTTGACAATGATTACAAGACTTTGTATCCAAGTTTTATGGAATCTGTATGGTGGGTTTTCAAGCAGTTGTTTGAAAAGAATGCTGTATATCGAGGTTTCAAAGTCATGCCATATTCTACTGGTTGTACTACCCCATTGAGTAATTTCGAAGCTCAACAGAATTATAAAGATGTGTTGGACCCTGCAGTGACTATTGCATTCCCATTACTCGATGATCCAAATACTCAACTGGTAGCATGGACCACTACTCCTTGGACATTGCCATCTAATCTTGCTTTGGCTGTTAACCCAGAGTTTGAATATGTCAAGGTTTTGGACGAAGAGACTGGACGCCATTATATCTTGTTGGAAAAGTTGATTTCTACCTTGTACAAGAACCCAAAGAAAGCCAAGTACCAGGTGGTTGAAAAAATCAAGGGATCTGCTCTCAAGGGATTGAAATATAAACCATTGTTTGACTACTTTTATGAAGACTTCAAAGATTACGGTTTCCGAGTGCTTGTGGCTGATTATGTTACCGACGATAGTGGTACCGGTGTGGTTCATCAAGCTCCAGCTTTTGGTGAAGAGGATTACAACGTTGCAATGGCTACTGGTCTTATCACCGAAGATCGACCTGCTCCAAACCCTGTGGATGATGCCGGTCGATTCACCAAGGAAGTTACTGACTTTGCTGGGGTCTACGTCAAGGATGCTGACCGAGCTATTATCAAGAAGCTCAAGGCTGAAGGTCGATTGTTGGTTGATGCTCAACTTATGCACTCGTACCCATTCTGTTGGAGATCAGATACTCCATTGATCTATCGAACCGTGCCAGCATGGTTTGTTCGAGTCAAGGAAGTTATCCCAGACATGTTGAATGGTATTGAAAAGTCAAACTGGGTTCCAAATAACATCAAGGAAGGTCGGTTTGCTAACTGGATCAAGAATGCTCGAGATTGGAACGTTTCTCGAAACCGATACTGGGGTACTCCAATTCCATTGTGGATCAGTGATGATTTGGAAGAACTGGTTTGTGTAGGGTCTGTTAAAGAACTTCATGAATTGACTGGTGATAGTTCTATTACTGACTTGCATCGAGAATCTATTGACCATTTGACCATCCCAAGTAAACAGGGCAAGGGCACTTTGAAACGAATTGAAGAAGTGTTTGATTGTTGGTTTGAATCTGGGTCCATGCCATATGCATCGCGGCATTATCCATTTGAAAACAAGGAAGAATTCGAACGTGGATTCCCAGCTGATTTCATTTCTGAAGGGTTGGATCAAACTCGAGGTTGGTTTTATACTTTGACTGTATTGGGTAACCACTTGTTTAAACAGTCTCCATTCCAAAACTGTATTGTTACTGGTATTGTTTTGGCTGCCGATGGTAAGAAAATGTCCAAGCGATTGCAGAATTACCCAGATCCATTGCTCATGTTGGACAAGTATGGTGCTGATGCCTTGCGGTTGTATTTGATCAATTCCCCAGTGCTCAAAGCTGAAACGTTAAAATTCAAGGAAGATGGCGTGCGAGAAGTCGTTTCCAAGGTTTTGTTGCCATGGTGGAATTCTTACAAATTCTGGGATGGCCAAGTTGCCTTGTTGAAGAAGCTTTCTGGTATTGAGTACAAGTATGATCCAGATATGCGATCTGAAAACGTCATGGATCGATGGATTTTGGCCTCTCTGCAAAGTTTGGTCTCTCATGTCCACACTGAAATGAAGCAATATCGATTGTATACTGTCGTGCCAGGTTTGTTGCACCATATTGAAGATTTGACCAACTGGTATATTCGACTGAACCGTCTGCGGCTCAAGGGAGAAAATGGACCAGAAGATGCAGTCAAGGCATTGAACACCTTGTTTGAAGCCTTGTACACTTTTGCGAGATTAATGGCTCCATTCACTCCATTTTTGAGTGAAACTATTTACCAAAAATTGTTGCCATCTATCCCAGAAGGTGTTATCAAGGGTGATAAACGATCTGTCCACTTTTTGGAATACCCAGAGGCTCGACAAGAATTGTTTGATGAAAAGATTGAACGACGAGTTGGACGAATGCAACGGGTTATTGATTTGGCTCGAAACTTACGAGAAAAGAAGACTATTGGGTTCAAGACTCCGCTAAAGACTTTGGTGGTTTTGCATCATGATCCAGAATATCTTGCTGATATTGATGCATTGAAGAAATATGTCATTGAAGAGTTGAACATTCGAGACTTGATCTTGACTGATGAAGAAGCCAAATACGGTGTTATCTATGAAGCCAAGGCTGATTGGGCTGTATTGGGTAAGAAGTTGAAAAAGGATGTTGCTCGAGTTCGAAAGGGCTTGCCATTGTTGTCTTCTGAACAAGTTGCAGGGTATTTGGATACCAACGAGATTGAAGTTGATGGTATTCCACTTGTTGAAGGTGATTTGTCTGTCGTCCGAAAGCTTGCAGATGATGGATCTGGCCAAGAAGTCAACACGGATCAAGATGTCTTGATCATTTTGGATACCAATGTGTACGATGACCTCAAGACTGAAGGTACTGCCCGAGAATTTGTCAACCGAGTGCAACGATATCGAAAGAAGCTTGGATTGGTTCAAACTGATGAAGTCCAGGTGGAAATTGAAATGTTGAAGGATGAGTTGAACTTGTTGTCGGTATTAGAAAAGCATACCGATGTGGTCGACAAGGCCTTGAGACGTCCATTGCGTGAAAAGACTGAAGAGGAGACTGGCTTTTTGGGTCAAGAAGAGCAGGATATTAACGGTACTACGTTTAACCTTAGATTGCTCAAGTTGTAAAAAAAAGGAAAAAGCTTTTTTTTTATATATATTAATTGAATACCGTTTATCATTACCATTTCCTGCCGAACTGTAGGGTGTGTGTGTTAGAGATCAAACTAGGGGGGAAACAAGAGGTTTCATACATGTCGTTGTACACAGTTGAGATACTTTTGGAACTCTTGAGAGCACATGCCCGGTGACACGGTTTGGTAGTTGGCTGTGATGCATTTACCATATGCCATGCTCTATATTTCGTTAGACTTCTTCGAGACTATGGTTTTTCATACCTCTGTAGGGCATTTGGCGGTAGCCGACGCCAGTTTATTAATCGGTCGTACTGACTTCATTTAAATATTGGTGATGCAAAACTTTTTTTTTTCCCAGCGCAAAAATTGGTTCATTAATAAAAATACATATATAAAAAAAATTGCAAATAGCAAATACATTAGACATTAAGAAAATTAAAAGTTATAAAGAGCATAAGTTGGAATTGGAGCATCAGAATCCAAGTTGTACACCTGCTTCTTTTGCGGTTGATCGTCATTCTCCGTTGCAGTTGGTGGTTGAGGCTCACAAGAAACAGAGAGACAAGCGCCGTCAATATACGCACTATGGACCGAGCAGTCATTACTGTCCTCCAAAACTACTTCGGACCCGCCGATATAGTCCACATTAGTGCTTCTTTCCACTGCATTCCCCTGACAGTTTGGCAAAGCATGTAAGCTGACCGCGATGGCCGTAGAGAAACAAACTGCGGATACTGAGAGAAGAGAAGTCTTCATTTCAAAGGCTTTGTGTGTGTTTGTGTGCGTGTGTGTGTGTGTGTGTGATTCTGTTGATGAATAATTCTTAAAAAAAAGCTATATCTATCTCTTTATATACTACTTTAAATTCCATGGATCATTGTTCATCAAACACGTTTTTCGAACGATTGGACGGATACCCATCCGTACGCAAGTCCGTGTGGAACAAGCGATTGGCTGTGAACTGTCGCCGCACGGCACAAGGTGTAGTTTATTGGTCCCACCGGCCGATCTTCATGACTGATCCCATGTGCACGGATCGTGTACTCAGAATTACTCACAGCCGCGTGTAAATTACAGTCTTGACGTGCTCACGTGGGGAGAATTGTCATTTGAATGGGGGGGCGCCACAAAACAGCTCAAGGTTAAAAACAACTCCACTTTTCCTTTCGCTTCATATCATATCCTTCTTTAGGGAACTGCAATTCAAATATCTACTAGAAAGAAATTCCTACAAAACACCAAGTTTTATCTGCGATTCTAATATTATTTTTCCGTTCATACTTTTGTTCACACACCACCCGATCGACAAGTCTTTCTTTTACGTCGTCAAATCAAGTATGTTTGTACCTTAATGGCACCCTCTTCTACCTTATCACACTTGGGACTGATAAGCCGTTGCTGGCGCGTCTAAAGTGGGCCCCAACCCAAAACAATCTCCCCGCTGTGAGGTTTTGCCACCCTTTCTCTTCTCTTACTTCTTCTTTTTTTTTTTTACTAACCGCGTTTGATATTCTAGTAACTTAACAACAAGAACATCCAAACAATGAGATCCAAATTTAAGGACGAACTGCCATTCGAAGCTCGAAAGGCAGAAGCTGACCGAATTCGGCACAAGTATACTGATCGTATTCCAGTGATTTGTGAGAAGGTTGAAAAGAGCGACATTCCACCTATTGATAAGAAGAAGTATCTCGTGCCTTCTGAGCTTACTGTAGGACAGTTTGTTTATGTGATTCGAAAGAGAATTAAGCTTGCACCAGAAAAGGCCATTTTCATTTTTGTTGATGATGTCTTGCCACCAACCGCCGCGCTAATGACTTCGATTTATGAAGAACACAAGGATAAGGATGGCTTTTTGTATGTCACTTATTCAGGTGAGAATACATTTGGGGATTTGTTTGAAGAAGTGCGTTAATAGGATCAAGTGAAGCGAAAAAGAAGAACAAAGACATTGGAGTTGCTGGTTGGTGTTTTTTTGTTTTTTTTTTTATTACTGAAAGTGCATTTTTTTATTTATTCGGTGTTGTTTTCTTTATTTCCTCACACACTTGGTTTTCGGTTTTATGCGGGGAGGGGAGAAGATGTGGAGTTTGAATGATGTGGAGGTTTTGGAGAATAAATCCAGGTTTTAGTTCTAAGTATTAAATGATAAACAATTTGAGTATATTTTTTCAAACTTGTGGATTACTAGTAGACAGTTCGCCAAAATTGTTAGGAATTTCAGGAGTACATGTGAAAGTCCGACACGTGCAAGCCTCAACAGACGTAGACAATGGATAGTCAGCAATTATAGCGTGTGGGTTTTTATGGCGGTCATGGTGTGGGTGCGAGGTGCAAAATAGGCTGAAGTCATGCATTGAGATAGTTAACTGTCTTTTTGTTGGTATAGATCCGCGGGTTTACTGTTGTGCATACTAATGAAGCGTTTTCTTGCGCGTGAGTATAGTGCAGTTCTTGAGCCATTGCTGCTTCTGTGTGTGTTTGTAACTTTAAATCATTGATAAAGTCTGTTTTGTATCTTGGTAATATCGCGAGTGAAAAGCGCTTCATAGATTAGACTGCATGGTATTTCAGGAGCTGTTAAGAAGGGACATGGTGGGATTATAAAAGAATGGATTTACTCCGTCCATTATCAATTCGTTTCTATATTTCTTATCTCCCTCGAACAATTCTCAGGTTTTATCAATAATCTCTAAAGTCGCTATCCTCTGTGCCACTGTGGCTCTTTCCAGCACTGTGCTTGCCGTTTACAGCAACCTGCAGCGCCACAAGTGGTACGTCTTTCAACAAAATGCAAAGAATCTGGCGAGTGCCACAATTGTGTGTGCTCCAGCAACTCTCAGTTCAGACAGTACCTGACCCCTTGTTTGGGCTGTGACCAAGATATCTGGAACAAATACGTCCGAGCAATATCTATTCCGATGAATGGATGCGGTGTCTTTTTGCCATATGCCGTGCCAGGTGGTGGTTCCGTCGCATCTTACTCCAACTCCGATGAAGATGGTCATGATCATGATGATGATGATGATGATGATGATGATGATTCCGAAGAACAACGCTCTCAAAGATGACCAGGATGATGATGGAGAAGATGACGAGGACGAGGATTAGGTCTTTAAGGAAATACGTTGTGAGCCGCACGCCGCTGGGGTTTTTTACCCCACGTAGCTTGCCTAACGACAGTAGAGAGCCGCTAGGTACTTAAGGCTGAACGGGGTCACTATAGAACAGCATGGGGTCATACTGCGGTGTGGACAGTCGACCGTTGAACCATGTATATATAGTCATTCGTGACGGCAGTAGTACTCATGGATGTATAACGGCAAATTAACTCGGTCAGATGTAAGGTCTTGCTGACCGGCAGTGATGGGATTCGTCAGGTCAATTCCAAGAAAAAACAATCAATGAATAAATAAAATAAAATAAAAAAATAAAAATAAAAAAGCCAGCAACCGAGTGCAGCCAGACATGAGGCCTTCAGCTGGTAGGACCCGAGTCTGCGTCTAAAAACAAAAACAAAAAAAACAAAAAACAGAAAAAACAGAAAAAACAGGAAAAGCGCAAAGCAACTCTAGCAGTTATTATTATGGCGAGGACATTGGTATATTCCAGCTGCGAGAGCTTACTGTGTTAAAAGAAGAGGATCAAGCCCTTCTTTTATAGTTATTGTGAGGCGACAGATCGACAGTGATACAGTCCAAAGCTGGTCTAGCGTGTAAAATCGACACGTGAAACCCGCTCCCAAGACAAAATAGACGCTGTTCATACGTTATTTTTAAAAGATCAGGGTTATGCAATTGAGAATCGAGACGGACAAACGCGCGCATTCTCTGTATTTTCAGTGTAAGGTCTTGTTTGTAATTGATGGACCAAATCCTTGATGTGTGAGTCATGCCGGCATCTCATCACAACGAAAAACCCCTGATTGAATAGCAAGTAAAAGCGTCCTTCATAGTTCGAGTAGGTCTGATGTGATATCGGTTTGTGGCGTGCGGCTAGCAATGCACCTACGCTTGAGATAATCGGATCGGAGCTGATAAAGTAATCCCCATTTTTTATCTCCGTGTTACTAAGTGTCCGATCCGAGAAGCATACCATACATCTGATACTTGAGGTATTCTCCGTTCAGGCTTATATAATGTTGTTGAATACCTTCCGATATGTTCGAACGAAGATAGTTCAAAAAACTATAAAAACCCCAATAGATCTCTCGTTTTCACAATCCCCATCCAACCCACCAGCCTACGCAACCATGTCCTCAAATAACAAGGAAGAACTCAAGCTTTACAAATACATCAAAAATCTCCCGCAAGCAAAAGCTGATGCGGCCCGGGGAAAGCCAGAAAAAGTGATTGGTCTTATTGAAGAATACATCAAAACAGCTGGATTCCACTTCATGAATGTTGGAGCACAAAAGGGTGCAATGGTTGTTGAACAGATTAAAAAGACGCAACCTAAAGTGGCAATTGAATTGGGCGGGTACGTTGGCTATTCTGCAGTTTTGTTTGCAGCTGCATTGCCTGATGGTGCAAAATATTACAGCTTTGAGCTCAATCCAGAATTTGCAAGAATTGCCCAACAAAACATTGATCTGGCCGGTTTGACTAATAAGGTTGAAATTATTGTTGGACCAGCTGGTAAAAATGTTGCCAAATTTGCCGAGTCTCACAATAAAGTCGACTTCGTCTTCATTGATCATTGGAAAGATTTGTACATCTCGGATTTCCGCGTGCTGGAATCGGTGGGGCTTATCAAGCCGGGTACTGTGATCACTGCAGACAACATCAGTCAAGTGCATGCCAAGGCTTATGCTGACTATGTCCAATCATCGCAGGAAGATCGAAAGAAGTATAACGAAACTTATGAAAATCCAAACGGTAAGCAATTCCCCGGCGATCATACTCTAGTTTACCAATCTGAAACCCGAAAGCCAAAACCAAATTACCGAGACGCTGTTGAGTTTACGCAAACTGTAGGTAAAAGTAACTAGGAGTATTAAAAAAATAGAGAAATAGGGGGCAGATTTTTCTAAACTCGTCAAAATTGACTATATCTAGACATCTAGATCGTTCCAGGACACTTCAGCTCGGTGATAGCTTCAGTTTCATTCACTCAGCCGCGCTACGATAAACCCACAGCTTTTTTCTTGACATATATATTTGATCGCTCATAGAACAAAACAACAGTACCCACCTAAATCTTCCTTGCTCCATCGGCTTCAGGTAATACACACGCAGGAGAGCCTTACGTCGGACCCCATATCTACGATAAATCTGGAACATTGGTCTGTGTATCACATTGACGGTAATAATGGTGATATCATCTGGATCTTGAGCTCAGACAATGAAATTGGCGACACAAACGACTCGTCGAGACAATCCGCGTAAGTTGATTATCAAATCGCAACTGTATGATGGGAATACTTTTGAAGACGGTTATATCGCGTACAAGTTCGTGCGGGTTGAGGCAATGTCAGTGGACCGAGTAAACTCGAGCGGCTTGTAGTTTTCTATAGTTATAATTTAGGCGCCTAAAATTACCATTTTATCTCATAAACTCGTCCGCAGACCAATTGTACTGTCGCGACACAATTATTGAAGGCGAATTCCGCATTTTGGTGCTGATCTTCGACAGACGGGGCCGCATGTAAGCATTGTTGATTTCAACCACAACTAGCCACAACCATATATACACCCAATCAGTTATCTTTTGCCAAATCAATCCCTCGTCATCCCCTTTGCTGCATTACCTTGGTAACACATGCTCCTCTCGAGCACCCAACAACCTCCTACTCACGACTCTTGTCCGTTTCCATAAACGCGTCGACCGTAAATAGTACATCAACCTCCCGATCAAGTAGCATAAAAGCGCAAATAACAGCATTTGAGAAACTTCAGTCGAAAACTACCGTTCTAATCCGCCGTCTCGTGTTGCGGCCAGAGATGCTTATCTGATTTCTAGCGTGGAGTTGTCGATATCTAAAAAACCCCTGATTCTGTGGAGAAAATGACCAAAAACAAAAAAAAAAAAAAAATCACGCTCGGATCTACCCGTCCCAATATCAATGCGGGTGGACTTCTCCGAATAGAGTTAAAAAAAAATCGGCCCACATGTACAGTTTTTCCACTTTCGTCGCAGTTGATCCGAAGTGTCTATATAAACACCTCCACATCCTTTTTATTAATCTGTCCATGCATTTTCGAACAAACGGCTGACCATGATTATACTTTCTAAAGGCTGGCACCTAACCTGCTCAGCCGCATAAACCCAGCCGTGATATCATTTACACAGACACCTCGGGTAATCGTGATACCGACGAACGGAACTATCGGAACTCAAACTGAACAATTTAAACCGGAACCAAATCGGCTCCGAGGAATCAAAATCGGTGGGGGTCAAGGATCTTGGTTCTTGACTCGCAACAATATCTCTTTTCCATAATACCACGATCGGCCGGATCAAACGGCACGCAGACCATATAATATGCAGGTCGAATGCATGACGTTGTGAAAAATTTTCGTCCTCCATACGTTTCGAAGCTGAACTTTCGGATGCTCTCGGAATACGTAATAGGTCTACGATAACTTGTACCTCCACTCTCTCCCGCAGGTTGTGCTTCTCAAAAGGTCTTATAATTTCATAAGACTACGTATAGGAGCAGAAGAGTACACAGTGGTCGCCGTGCGTGCAGTCGAAATTGCAACGTTGCGAGCCAAGATGCAACGACCTCAAGATCTGGACACATCGGTATTCAAATGCATATATTCGGCCGAACTCGCATACGATCAAGACGGCACAGGTCTAAGCTTCCGGACCGGTTAAAGACGCTCATAAGCCTCCACAAATCGGAATGAACAAATGCCGCGCGATTAGTTCTACCGAAACCCCCCGGCGCCCCCTTTATTTTTCATTCCTTCGAGGATCCAGGTCGAGGCGGGGGTCGATAGTTTGGACATTTCCGCCGCCGCATGCGTGCACTATAATTTGAAAGTTTTCAAACAACTCATATTCAAAAAAAAAAAAAAAACGCATTATTAATTCATCAGTTTCTACATAATTTACAACTTGGCAACCAATTCCGCATACTTGTCAGTAGAGAAAGACTTTGGTCGTTCAATTGGCATACCCAAAGCTCGGTCAATAATAAGCTGTGGAGCACATCCAATAGCACCTCGAGAGACACCAAACAAAACAGTGTAGAAAGATTGTTCAGTAATACCGTAGTTTTGCAGCATGCAACCACTGAAGGCATCCACATTTGGCCATGGGTTGGCAATCTTAGCCTTTTGACCCAAAACACCTGGAGCAACTTCGTAGACAAGAGAAACCAACTTGAACAATTCAAAGTCTGGGAAATGCTTCAACCCGAATTCTCGTTGAGCAGTGTATCGTGGATCAGTCTTTCGCAAAACAGCGTGACCGTAACCTGGAACAACACGACCAGAGGCAAGAGTATCTTGCAAGTACTTTTCAACTTCTTGTTTGGATGGGTTACCACCAACCTTGGACTTCATTTCCAACAACCATTCCAAAACTTCTTGGTTAGCTCGTCCGTGCAATGGACCAGCAAGACCGTTCATAGAAGCAGCAGTGGCCAAAAATGGAGAAGACAAGGCAGAACCGACCAAGTGAGCAGTATGGGCAGAAACGTTACCACCTTCGTGATCACTGTGAATAGACAAGTACAATCGCATCATTTCATTGAACTTTTCATTGTTAGCGAAACCCAATTGAGTAGCAAAGTTGGCAGACATATCGGCATTAGCATCGATAGCAGCAACCTTACCGTCATGGAACACGTTTCGGTAAATTCGGGCAGCGATAGATGGCAGCTTGGCGACCAAGTCAACACAATCTTCATAAGTGTATTGCCAGTAGTCCTTCTTGCTGATACCCTTTTCATAAGCCTTGGAGAACATGGATTCCGATTCCAAAGCGTTAATACCAATGGAGAATTGAGCCATTGGGTGTAAAGATGGTGGAGATCGGTCCAACAAATCCTTGACATGGGATGGTAGTTCAGATCGAGCGGCAATTTCTGCACTGAATTCTCGAACTTGAGAGGCAGTTGGTACTTCACCAGTCAACAACAACCAGAACAAAGCTTCTGGCAATGGTTGTTCACCACCTGGAGCCGTTGGTAGTTCTTGTTGAATTTCTGGAATAGTTCGACCTCGGAATCGAATACCTTCTTCGGAATCCAAAACGGAACCTTCCCATACCAAGGCTTTGATGCCTCGTTGGCCACCATAGACTTGGTTCAAGGTAACTTCACCGAGAACCTTGTCACCATGTTCAGCTCGCAACTTCTTTACTTGCTCCAATTTTTCTGGAAGCATTTCACCGAATCGTTCTTTAAGAGTCTGCGGTATTGTTAGTTCTTTTTGCTCATTGTTGAATTGTTGAGTTTTCTCTCGATTCGCCCGTGTGTTCACTACAAGACTGAGTAAAACATTTCGTTAAAAAACACACACGATAAAATGGGAACACGCTCCCCACGATTTACCGAAAATCCCCGGGTAAAGATAATTCATCATTCCGAATAGATAGCTCAACATGTTCAAGTTGTTTTATTACATACCTTTTCCTTGGTGGAATACAACCGAGTAGACAAAGCTGACAAGGTACGAGTGGACACCTTGAAAGCAGATGGACGTGAAAGGATGCTGAGAGACATTTTTCTTAATTTTTACAACTTGTATTCCAGTTTCAATAAAGGGGGAATTGATGAAATTAGTTGCTGAACAAACTGGAGAGAGTGTGAAAAACAAAAAAAAAAAAAAAGGTTGTGAGGACAAAAAATTAAAAAGGGGAGGAACAGGCTGGTATATATATACCCGTTGAAAATTCAAAAGAAAAAAAAAACCACAAAACAAAAAAGAGTCGGATTCCAGAGGGAAATAATCCGGCCGGCAGCATAACTCCAACAAAGTTGCGTTGCGTTGCGCGCGCCCACTTCCAAAGTCACAATCCAAGCAGTTACGTTGCGCACGGCCCGGCTTCGTCAATTAAAGCCTGCGAGCTTCTCTCTGTCCGGACTGAAGGAATATCATGTCTCAATTACTTTTTGAACGGTTTAAGTTGAGAGGTCAGTTGGGGGTTGTTATGGAGCTGGTAATATTTTAACGTATTAGGTGTTTGGTTTTACTGTTTCTTGCTTTGTAAAAGAAAACCAGATTCTCTTTTGCACAATAGAATCTGGTAACAATACTCAGGGACTTTTTTTTCCATAATATAACTCTATTTTTCTTTCATTTTCACATTTGTCGCATTCTTTATTAAGGTTTAGGCCAAGTTCCAAAGATTTGAGATTAGTTGTGGAGATTCGGTAATCATGATAATGTGGAACAGGTGTACCAGTAGCTGCAAGTTTGGACCTCGGACCGGCTAGTGTTTTCCGTGCTGAATCAAAGGTATCGTCATTATTTATGCAAGTACGGCTTTTAGAGGAATAATAATCACTGCTTGTGCTGCCGCCGCGGCCGGCTTTCGGATTTTTAGTTGGCTGGTCTCGTGCAGTCTCATATGATATAGCAGTATGCAAGTTGCCCCTCGATAAATAAGCTTCAGTAGATCTATCAATTCGATCAGTGATATCCGGCCGAGGTGGAATCTGGATGTAAGGAGTACTCGTGGTGGTAGTTGCATTGGTATTAGTCTTGGTCACTGGACCGGTATTCGGAAATCCGGACTCATCAATAGTAAAATTATCGGGAGCCGCTTGTGACGTTGCTTTCACCCACTCAAGTAATCGTATGTGGTTTAGTTTCCAGTTGCATTTGGAATCCGGGGAAATGGAATAAAATCGTGCCAATCGGTTCCTTTCTTTTTTTTCGTGGGTTTTCAAATTCTCCTTCGTTATATCCATTACCAGCCAGAATGAAGAAAGTTGTCTAAGCGCCTCATGATTTTTGACCAGTTTGACGATTTTGAATTCGCGCGGCCAATCTCGTCCGCTAGCTTCAGTGTGTGCACGCAAAAAAAAAAACTATCAACAAATTTCAACACTCGACATTTTTTTTTGCACCCATTTTGTAAACAGGGCGCGTAAATCATGTCTTTTCAATGGTCGACACCAGCTACTGGTGCCCAACAAGAAACGAAGCAGAATTACGTACAACCGCCACCGCAGGAGCAAAAGCTCTATCCAACAATAGGTGGAAATGGACCAATTGGTTATTCATCTCCGGTTAATAGACGAGCACCTGCTACTACCGCGAGTGCCACAACAATCGCGACACAAAAGTTTAGCTCGCTCGGGACGCTCAAAGTGTCGGATTTAAAGAAACAATCGAATCCGCTGGAGCTGGCTTCAGGGTTCGTGGAATCGTATCTGGAACGCGACTTGCACTATCCTGAATTGGATCGATTGGTGATGCGTATGTTTACAAACAAACAAAAAAACAAAAAAACGGACAGATTTGGATGCTAACCCAGATTTTAGAAGCTCAAACGTCTGATTACTTGTATTACGAGAACTCTAGTGACATGTACCCATTGGAACCATTTACAAAAACCGATATCATCAACATTCCAGATGTGATCTTTGATCAATACAATCGTATGTCTAGATTTTTCCATCTACAACACGCGCAATGCTAACTTCCAAAAACTAGAGACGGAATGCTATACACAAATGGGGTTGTTCCCAGAGATCGAACGTGCTTGGATTACAGTAGACAATCGACTTTACTTTTGGCATTATAAAAACGGTGGAGACTTTTTGTCTTTTGAAGACCTCGACAAGACAATTTTGGCTGTCAAACTTTTCAAGCCGCGTCCAGGAGTGTTTGTGGAGTCTGTAAATTACTTGATGGCGCTATTTACTCCATCCGATGCGCTTGTTTTGGGTGTTTCTTATACAAAAGATGATTTGCAGTTATTCGATACTGGAATGATGTTATCTATCCGTGGGATTGATGTAACTCATGTGGTAAGCAATAGTGCAGGTCGGTTGTTCTTTTGTGGTGAAGGTGATTCAACTCATGTATGGGAATTGGCATATCACAAGACTGAAGGTTGGTTCAGAGGTAGATGTTCAAAGATTTGTCATACTAGAAGCGGGTTGTCAGCATTGGCACCAGGATTGCCAGATGGGTCTTACTTGAGAGACTTTATGGGTGCATTTGTTCAGCAGCCTCAAGCAGAGACTATTATCGCCATGGAAATTGATGATTCAAGAAATATCGTTTACACATTGTCGTCGTCTTCAACAATTCGTGTATATTCATTATTTGGTGAACAAGGATTTGGATTATCGATTACTTATACTTTGAATCAACTTCAATCACATTTGCAAATGATCAACTCCAACAACCAAGGAGTTCGGCTTGCGGTGAAAAAGCCACTGAAAATCGTAACTATCGAGCCAATTTCCAAGAATGAGTCTGATCAGATTTATTTTGTGGCAATTACCTCCACCGGGTGTCGATTATATGTTCGTGTGATCAAATCTCCATCAATTCACAGTGCTGGTACTGGATCAATCCAGGTAATTCAGATCAGATATCCACCAGCGGTAAATGCAAATGAAGCTCCTGCTGACTCCAAGTTATTGGAAGGTACAAAAGTAACTTCAAAGGTTGTGCAACCAGCACATTTTTTTGCAGTTGTTGGAGCAGAAAATCATGATCGAATTTTTGCATCATCGGTAGATTCTGGACAAGTGGTACACCAAATGTCGGCTTCATCCAGCACTCTGGCAACTCCTCCTCCATATATCGAACAAGCATGCTTTTTGGACGTTGATGGGTATGTCCAAGCTATTAAAGTCTTGTCACCACCGTTTAGTGCCGCGGCAAAGCCGCTAGGGTTTGGTAATGAATGTGCGGCGCAGTATTCCAAACAGCCAATTCAAATTGCAGTGTTGACAAATACCGGTATTCATATTTATACAAGAAGACGATTATACCAGGTATTTGTTGGGTTGATACAAGAAGTTCGAACGTTCTTTGAACTATATGGCCGATCTGAAACTTGTTGTAGTGCTCTAAGCGTGGCTTCTCAAGGTTCATTGAGTAGTAAAGCCGAAGAGCAGGAGATTGCTACAAGAGTGTTTATTGAACTTGGTGGGAGACCGCATTTGAAGACTGATGATGAAAATACTTTTTCATTGGGGCAATCTACCAATGTTCAACCTAGCGATGTAAATGCTAGCAAGCAGACTGATTCAGTGAGATTGTCTGGAAGATTTGATGGGTTGGCGTTGTATCTTGCCCGTGTTGTGAGAGATATTTGGAGCAAAAATGTGTTTACAGTTGCAAATATTGATGGCAAGCAAAGATTTTCCATTTCTGCACCAAAATCGGCTCTTGAACATGTTCAAATGTGTTTGTTTGGAGTGTCTGACTTTTTGGAAAGAAATCGAGCATTTATTGATGGTTTGAGTGGTGGTCCTGATAGTGTATTGACAACTTCTTCAAGAGCTGAAGAGCTGTCATTACAAGCTGAGCATCGAGGGATGGATGCGTTGGTAAAACTAGTCAAGTCTATTCGAGAAGGTATTGCATTTTTGTTGCTATTGATGGATGAAACTGCAAATGTTTCTGCTGGTGTTGAAGCTATCATGTCGTATTTGACCAAGGAACACCGAGAGAAAATGTCTGGGTTGGTGTTTAGCAAGTTTTTCACTACTCCTGACGGTACAGAATTGGCCAAGGAATTGGTTACCTGTTTGGTAAACCGGTCTATTGCAGAAGGTGGGTCTGTGGATACTATTGCAAGAATTCTTCAAGATCGATGTGAAAGTTATTGCTCTAGTAGCGATGTTATTATTTACAAGGCATTGGAATATCTCCGAAAGGCCAAGGCACTTGGTGACGGAGATTTGGATCTCAAGGGTCAAAACTTGAACGATTCTGTACAAATGTTCCAGCGTGCAGCTTCTACAATTCATTTTGAAACGTTGAAAGAAGCAATGAATGAGTATGCAGAGTTGAAGTTTTACCCTGGTGCTGTTCAAGTAGCGCTGTCAGTTGCGAGTGAGTTGGATCGGGGTAACATGGCTTTGGGGTATTTGCATGATAGTAAACAACCAAATGATGCAAGAAAAGGGTTGTATGACCAAAGACAGTTGATTTATGACTTGGTATTTGGAGTTTTGGATACTGTTGATGTCAAGGCTGAACAGGAAATGTCACAGGGGAATTCAGTGGCTGCGTTTAAGATGGACAAGTTGAGGGATGATACATATGCCATTTGCTTTGCAAGTTCAGATGAGGTTTTCCATTATGCATTTTACGATTGGTTTTTCAGTAAAGGATTGGAATCGAGATTACTTGCTGTCACCACTCCTTATGTGTTGACATATCTTAAGACAAATGCTAGCAACAAGTTGGAAATTGCAGACATGTTGTGGGTTTATTTGCAAAAGCGTGGCGAGTATCACGCGGCTGCCGAAGTGTTGTTTGATCTGGGTGCCAAGAGCGATTTTGACTTGAATTTGGAAATGCGAATCGAGTTTTTGTCTCGAGGACGGGGATACTGCAATTGTGAATGTCCACCGAATTTGCGTCAAGCAATGGGCCAGTTGGCGAATAATATCCAAGAGTATCTTGATATTGCGTCGATTCAGGACGATATTCTTCGAGCTATTAAAGATGATGTGCGGTTCGAGGTTGAACAGCGTGAAGTGGCGATTGGGCAGTTGAATGGCAAGATTTTGCCAGTGAGTGATTTGTTCAATGACTATGCGGATCCATTGAAATATTATGAAATTTGCTTGTCAATTTTCCAAGCTACTGACTACCGAGGATATGATGAGATTACTCGATGTTGGAGGAACATTATTTTTAATTACGATGAGGAAGGACAAGAGCAAAGTGGCGATGATAAACGGTATGAGCATGTTTCCTCAGTGATTCAGCGACTAGGACAGCAATTCATGTTGGCTGAATTTGTATTCCCTACGGACTTTTTGGTGCCACAAGTCGAAGCATATGCGTTGGAATTTGCGCCTCATGCGTCAAAGGGATGGGCAGTTGACACGTTTTTGAACGCTGGCATGGGCTTTGAATCGTTGTATGCTCTAATGAGTGATTTGCTGGAACGGAAAGAAGCGCCGTTTGATGAACCTCACGCGCAGAAACGGTTGGCTGTGGATTTGTTGTACTTGGTGGATAAATGGAGTGGGAGAGGTACCACTAGTAGGCGTCATGTCCATGTCACAGAGCAAGAAGTGTCCAAACTGACGGCGATTGCGGGTCCGCAGGAGACTGATTTTGTGAAGCGGCTCAAGTTCTAAGTTCTAAGTTCTAAATTTGTATAGTATTGTAATGCTGCTTTATTTGTTGCTTTTGTTTAATATAATTTTTTGAAATGAATTGTGAGTTGTTCTCGGGTGGGGCGCAATCAGCCGCAGCTTGAGTGGCGGGAGATCTCGGGAGATCTGGGGCCAGGCAAAAAATAATAATCTGTATAATCAATTTCTAATTCTATCTGTAGGAAACCATGTTATATGCTATTTACAAATAATGGTCAACAACTTCCTTGAACAAGTCCTTGAACGGCATGTATTCCAACCCCAACTCCTTGGTAGCCTTGGACCCGTCAACCTTAACGTCAAGTGGACCTGGCAAGTTCTCAATGACGTCAAATGAAGCATCTGGTTTCACCTCCTTCAAAATTCTTGGAAGTGCAGCAAATGAGGATGATTCACCGTTCAAAATCAACCGTTGGTTGCCCTTGACAGTTGGGTTCAGGGCCAGGACATGGGCTTCGGCGGCTTGCTTGACAGACACAGTGAGCAGCGGCATTCGATCGTTAACCATGAACTTAACGTCATTTTTCACAGCACTAAGAACTAATGCGTTGGTGTTAGTGATATCCTTTTCGTCGTCAAAGAATGGCCGTCCAATAAAATAGGTTGGGTGCAAGGTAACCGCGTCAAACTTGACAGATGGCGCCTTGATGGCATCCCAAACTGAGTCTTCGGAGAGTGTCTTGGATGCAAAGTACGCAGTCGCCATGTTGTGTTCAGTCTGGGATTTGTCAACAGCCATCTTATAGCTCTCATCGATGGTCTTGCCTAGCACAGAGTCTTCAACGATGTAGCTGTTGAACACTGTTGCGACAGATGCGGTGAGCACAAACCGTTTCAACTTTGGTGCTCTTTCAGCACCTGCTTTCAAAAGGGTTTCAGTGGCGTGGATACCAACATCGACGACATCAGCCTTGAAGTCGTCAGATTGAAGGACCATTGGAGCCGCAGTGTGGATGATGTATTCCACATCGTCAAACTTTACCTTGTCGTAAGCATTGGCGGCAGTGAAGTCTGGAACAATGACAAATTCAACGTTGGAGTTGGACTGGTAGAAGTTTTCCAACTTTTCGTTGTGTTTTCGAATCACAGCTCGGACCTTGTATCCATGTTTCACAAGAGAATCGAGGATCCATTGTCCTATGAACCCGGTGCTACCGGTAGTTAAAACCAATTCGCCTGCCATTTTTTATTTTTTGTGTTTGTGTTTGTGTTTGTGTTTGAGTCTGTGTTTGAGTCTGTGTTTGAGTCTGTGTTTGAGTCTGTGTTTGTGTGTTTGTATATTTGTACTGAAATTTAATAGGCGATATTCCATCATATATATACTTTCCGTTTATCATACGTGGACTAACAATTTGTAACCATGGACGATTTTCGCAGACAGTTGTCCCATTCTCCAGGTCTTCATAGACCGTGAGATGGCTCTCGGTGAACGAACTCGGAGGAATTAGTCCCCTTTCCCAGGTCTTCGGAGATCCTGAGATGCCTCTCGGTGAACGATCTCGGAGGAATTAGCGAGAAATTCACGCCGCGTGGAGCTCCGCCGTGCTTGAACGATTGAAATTATTTTCATCACGTAATCCGACTGTAGAGAGATAGATAATGAATAATCAAGCTCGGGAATTAATGACAAATAAAAAACGTAATACTTGGACCTATATGCACACCCATCACGTAATCCGATTGTAGAGATAGATAATGAATAATCAAGCTCGGGAATTAATGACTAATGAAAAACGTAACTCCAATTAAATGAACTCGGACTGATATTTACGCATAGGCATTCTGATATATACACGGGGCCGAAGACCCCAGAAATTTCTGGACAAACTGTCCCCAGTATTTGACTTCCGGACTTCCGACCAATCTGAAAATCATTTTGCCGCACGCGTAATTAAAGGAGGATTTTTTTTAAAATAAAAAATGAACTAGGACTGATATTTACGCACAGGCGTGCTGGAATTTACGCAGGGGACGTAAGATTTCAAACTCCGGCGCTCGTTTCAATCCGGATTTGAGGATTACGAGAACAGTTAGAATTACGCACTGGATCGAAACTTTGCGTTTAAGGACAAAGTTCACGATATATCTATGGGAGGTCAAAAAACGTGCCGTTTGTATGTGTTCTAAAAACGTGCCAAACTAGTAGGGACAGATGGCTAAGACCGCCTTAAAAAACGAAAAAAACGTCGGCATTTCTGGCTCGCACGCAATACGAATCCAGCAGCCGCTATGGCACGCTTACCGACGGAAATCCTTGCCTCGGAAGTCTGCCGCCGCATGAAAACGACAGGTTGACGATTTGTTGACGCAATAAAGTGTTGGTGGTTGGGGTAAAAAGAAGGGGGGGAAATACACATGGATAGGTAGCCGTATAGAGCCAAATTAATTTTTTTCTCATTCGCAAACGTATAAACGGCAGTGCTAGAACACGACCGCAATAGCCGCCAAAGGGCGTACAGTTCCATGTGGGGTCCACCTTCCTTTAGCGGCCACAAAAGTATGAAGACTGCTGGACCATGTTGCTGGGTATGTCATCACGATGTCATCTGAGAGGGAAGGTTTGATATGGGCAGATAGATATTGACTATGGCTATGGCTATGGCTATGTTTATGAATATGCCAAAAATACAAGCCATCAGATATTATCAAAGTTTCACGATACAAGATGGACGAACCCAAGAATTAAAACCCAAATTTAAAATAAGAATAAATGCTTGCAAATTAAATGTTGTAATTTTTTTTTTAAGGTCATGTACATACTCTAAGGGTCATACTTCCACGGTTAGGTTTCCCCAAGAGGTTTTGTGCTGGTAAAACTCAACCAGGCGATCGCAAAAGGCTTGGCGCACGCGGTGCAAGGTGAACATTTGTGAACATTTTGCTCTTCTTTGTTACCCCGGATTTAACAGTTTGCGGTTGAGGCGCGTGGCTGCAATTTTCTTTCTCAGATCATCGATCCAGCGATGGGGCCATGGGTTACTCTTAGGGGAATGCAGCAATATGTTTTTTTTTTTGTTTTTTTGTTTTTTTGCCTTATACGTACATCTGTATAGGGATGTGTGAAATTTTTATCTGAATCACGAGCTTGGTTGTATTATTTGTAATTTCCCTCTGTTTGTATAAATAGACCAGTTTTTGCTCTTTTGCCTTTTGTCTATTGTCTTTTTCGCGCTTTTCCCTTTCTTTGAGTCGTTTTTACACACTTTCAATCCACCCATAATGCTAGTACTTCCAGTAGAACTCATCCATAATGTCATCGACCACTTGAGTTCTCAAGACTTGGTCCATCTACAATGCACCTGCAAGCAACTACGAACTATTCTCATCGCTCGAATGTGGAATCATGTCCATTTGGACTGTTCTACCTCGAAACGTGGTCGGATCAGTATGCAGCGGTATATTGGAGACGATGACCGATATTGCAAGCAGACTTCTTTTTACCACAAGCATTCGTGTAAGCGAGGTGGGTACGTCTCCTGTGATTTGAAAAATATGCGACATTTTGCAAAAGCTGTACTTCGAGGAGATTTTGATTTGGCCTATGAATGGGTCCGAGTAATCACAGTAGTAAGCCCCGTTTCGGTTAACAAAACGATGAAATTTCCAACAACTCTACAACAGGTGGATCAGCTGGATAATGACACCTTGGTGGCTTGGGTTTTGGGGGCTGTGGTGCCCAGATTTGTGAATATGCGGCTTATTGAAGTCATGGTGGAGAATGGTTCTGGTGACTACCCAGTTGTGACAAAGTTGTTGGACGAGTTTCCAAACGTTGAAACAAATGTCCGGGTGAATTCTGATCGATGGAGCGGCGGTAGCAACTCATTACAACCATCTGCATTCGGTAATGTCAAGATTCTACGGGTTCAATGTAATGGCGTTGATATCCAGCGTCTATGTGGAGACCGATTACCAGAATCTATTGAACGGTTTGACTTGATTGGGTACGAAGAAATCAATGCATCCAAGCTGGAAACGTTCTTCTCCAAGTGCAAAAAACTTCGTTCAGTTTGTTTGAAATGGGGAGCTGTTCAAAACCCAGATGCCATCAACTGGCTACCAAACACCGTCACCAATTTGCAAATGTGTCAGTTCAAGGAAAAACCGGCTCAGCCGCCAGTTCAAGCAGTCAATGTCACTTCTTTCAAATCATATACTCGTATGGGCAATGTCTTTGAAGCGATTCAATTCCCAAATCTTGAGCGATTGGCAATTCAAGGACCAGTCGATGATGAACAACCTCTAATCAACTCTGTTGGTAATGCATTACAAACCTCGACACACATTAAACAACTCAAATGTCGACGACTACGAGTGGATTTTGTTGCTTCTATTATCGAAAGATGCGCGGATGTCAAGTCATTGATTGTTCGACCAGGCAAAACCACTAATCCAATCACGTTCGCAGAGTACTGCCGATTGGCCACCAAACTCCGAAACTTGGACTCTTTGGTAATCACACTGACCCCACTATCGCAGTCCGAGGCAATTCGATTTTTGAGAAAAGTCTTGACGTTTTGCCCGCGGATTAAAACTATTTATATTGAGCATTTATTTATCCAGCCGGAATCATGGCTTCAAAAGTTATCCAAGAGTCAATTCCATGTCTATGATGACTACTCTCGGATTCGAGTCGATGGGAGATGGTGTTTTGCAGTGGATCTTGACTTGTTCCGCCAATTGCATTTACCAAAGCCTCACGAGGAACGAATCAAGGCTTGTGCTATGAGAGAATCTCAATCTATTCCATTAGAGTCCATTCAAGTCTGCTAAATTATTTAATTAACTAAACAAAAAAGTTCTGTATTTCCATTTCCATAATAATCAACAACACACAAAATCGACTCGCGCTATTTTATTCCTTTATCTGGCACCCCGCGCAAACCTTTATCGGGTCCGCGTGGCCCCCGCATAATCAAATTGCGGTTCGGTATAAATAGGGGACGATAGTACCACCCAATTGATAACTCTTTTTTTAATTATTTGTGTTTACATTAGTCTTTCTGCCACCTTTTTTAACAACTGACAAAATGACTGAAGAATACTCTAGGTTCAGTGATGAACCAGTTCCTAAAAAAATTATGGGTCTTTATCAAGACCGATTGAAGCAATTCACCTCCGGAGGTCAATACAAAGACTTGTATCTACCTCGTTTTTACGACAAGGGTCGAACCAGCGGAGATGATAATATCAAGATGGAAGTTTATTCTGTACCAGGGTTGGCCAGGCCAAAGTTTAAAGAAGCTCTGGAACAAGCCACCTGGAGACATACCAAAAAGGGAGAACAATTTGGCCCTTCTTGGTCAACTCATTGGTTCAAGATTCATATCCAAGTTCCAGAGGATTGGAAAGATGCTGAACAGGTGATTTGGAACTGGGATTGCGGTAATGAGGGGTTTGTTTACACCGAGAGTGGTGAAGCTGTGGTTGGATTGAGTAACCAAGACCGAAAAGAATGGCTTATTCCAAAAACCTGGGTTAAAGATGGCCAATGGCACAAGTTTTATTTGGAAATTAGCTGCAATGAAATGTCTGGTGATGGGTCTCCACCGAATATGAACCGGTATTTCCGATTGAAAACTGCTGACTTGGTCTGGCCTAATTTGGAAGCGCGTGCTTTATACATTGACTATTGGCTGCTGACCGACGCCGCACGGGAATTTAGTGGCAACTCTTGGCAAAAACACCGAGCCAGGGAATTGGGGACCAAGATTATGAATACGTTTGATCCAAATAACGCCGATGAAACAATTGCAGAATGCCGAAAGATTGCCAAGGAATTTGTTGGAGAGTTGGTGGATTCTCCAAAAGTTTATGACAATGATAACGAGAATTTTGTCTATGCGATTGGTAACTGTCATATCGATACTGCGTGGTTATGGCCATATGCAGAAACTCATCGAAAAGTCGGGCGATCTTGGGCTTCTCAATTGGATTTGCTTGAAAGGTATCCAGAATATGTATTTGTTGCATCTCAAACTCAACAATTTTTGTGGTTGAGCCAGGATTATCCAGATGTGTTTGAGCGAGTCAAGAAGGCCGTCAAAGGTGGACGGTTTATTCCAATTGGTGGTAGTTTTGTTGAACATGATACAGTATGAAAAAAAAAAAAAAGAAACAAAAAAGAGAGATAAAAGGTGCTAACTATTATAGAACATGCCAAATGGTGAATCCATGACTAGACAATTCTTGCTCGGCCAACGGTTCTTTGAGGCCAACTTTGGTGAACGAACTCGGACATTTTGGTTGCCAGATTCGTTTGGGTATTCACCACAAACGCCACAATTCTGCCGATTAGCAGGTATTGATCGATTTTTGACTCAAAAGTTGAGTTGGAGTCAGATTAACAAACCACCTCATTCTACTTTTAACTGGGTTGCATTAGACGGGTCTCAGGTGTTGGTCCACATGCCTCCAGACAATACATATACTGCCGCCGCACATTTCGGCGACGTTCACCGGTCTCTTGAAAACCACAAGGATCTGGAAGTTGATCGAAATAGCATGTTGTTATATGGTCATGGTGATGGTGGTGGTGGCCCAACTGCAGAAATGATTGAAAAGTTGAGACGATGTAGAGGTATTTCTGATACTGTGGGGTTGTTGCCAAGAGTCAAGAGCGGTCCAACTGTGGATGATTTTTATCAACAAATTTTGGACAATACTGACAATGGTAAAACCTTGTCGTCTTGGGAAGGTGAAATGTATTTGGAGTATCATCGAGGTACTTATACCACTCAAGCTGCAATCAAAGCTGGGAACCGGATTAGTGAAGTGTTGATGCATGATGTGGAGTATTTGTGTACCCTTGCATCTGTTATTAACAAGGAATATAGCTACCCTACTCGGCAAATTGATGAATGTTGGCAAGACGTTTGCTTGAATCAATTCCATGATGTTCTACCAGGATCTGGCATTGAAATGGTTTATAAAGATGCTCGAGCGATTTATCAAACTGTGTTCAAGCGTGGTAAAGAATTGGTTGAGAATGCGTTGAGTGCTTTGGGGATCCATTGCCATTCTGCTGCCAATACCAAAATGATTGCTGTGAATACTTTGCCATGGAAACGATCTGAATTGGTTCAAGTAGAACGACATGAGATCCCAGGTGCTGGGGTGTCTGAACAGAGTACTTCCAATGGCAAGAAACTTGTTCATGTTGCTTCTGATGGTGCTGGTATCGCCAAGCCGGTTACTGCTAGTGTGAAAGGTGCCGTTTCAATTGAAGAAACCACCAAGGGTGTGTATACTATGGATAATGGCAGGTTGAAGGTTACTGTTAAACAGGGGGTATTGACCAGCGTTTATGACAAGATTGAAGGCCGTGAAGTCATTCCTGAAGGTAAAAAGGGTAACCAATTGGTTCTTTATGACGATACTCCACTGTCATTCCCAGCATGGGATACCGATTTGTTCTCCTTGGATACTCGAAAGGAAGTTGGTGGAGGTGAAGTGTCGGTTGTTGAAAACGGTCCACTTCGAGCCGCAGTTGAAGTCACTCAAAAGGTTGGTAATAAGAGTAGTATCAAGACTGTGATTTCTTTGGACGCTGCAGGATTGGACGCAGGTAATGCAGTCCAGTTTGACTGCCAGGTTGATTGGCATGAGACTTACAAGTTCTTGAAGGTTGAATTCCCAGTGGACGTCAAGTCTGACTTTGCGACTTATGAAAGTTCATTCGGTGCGCATCGACGAGCTACTCATTACAATACTAGCTGGGATGTTGCCAAGTTTGAAATGGTTGGTCATAAATGGGCCGACTTGAGTGATTATACGTATGGTGTTGCCCTGTTGAATGATTGCAAGTATGGGTATTCCGTCCATGGTAATGTCATGCGGCTGTCCTTGTTGAGAGCTCCAAAGTCTCCAGATGCTCATGCGGATATGGGTGAACACCGGTTCCGATATGCCATTATGCCTCATTCTGGTGCGTTGGGCCCTGAAGTGGTTCGTGCTGGTTACAATTTCAACCATCCATTGAAGGCACATTATGCTACTGTTGATGCCAAGCCAGAGGATGAACATGAAGACAATGTTTTCAGTTCTATTACTTTGGAAGGGGAAAACGCTTTGGTTCTGGCCACGGTGAAACGTCATGAAGATGATGAAGATACTTCTCGAGGTATGCTACCGGTTCGTGGTGCCAAGGGCGCTAAGAATATTATTGTAAGAGTATACGACTCGCTTGGGGGCCGTACAAAGGGTACCTTGAAGTGCCAGTTTGGTGTCGCCAAGGCATTCAAGGTTAACTCCTTGGAAGACGATTTGGAGGAATTGAAGGTTGAAAATGGTGATTCGGTGGAGATTGTTCATCGGCCATATGAAATTGCTACTTATCGGTTAGAATTGGCTTAGAATTGGTATTAGTTTGTAGTATTTTTGAGACGTTTTTAAAATAAATCAATATATTATTGGGGTAAAAAAATATTAGACGCTTGAGGAAACTTCTTTCCTTTTGCAACCAAAAATTGCTATGGATTCACCAAAACCCCCGGCTGAAGCGTTTGGAATGGTCCAGGATCGGCTGTCTGTTATTCAACAAGAATTTGACAAGCTAAACAAGATACCCGGGTTGGAGGAGACGCTTGAAGACGATATTGTTATTGATACGTTATTAGATGATATGAACGAGGTGTTACGAACTATTATTGAAATGTCTGAAAAATTAACCGCTGCAATCCCACCAGGGGTTTTACCAGACGCTGTTGAAGAAAAAGGCCGAATGCCAGCTTTATTGTTGCTGTATCTTTCTGAGTATCTACGTGATTTGAGACCAGTAGTGAGTGAGCTGGAGTCATATCTAGGCGATGTTTTGGAGATTTCAAACTGGATGCAAAAGGAAATTGCCCATAGGCTTGTTAATGGTGGGAAGGAAAAGGCGGACAAGGTGGATGATGATCCACCAATGGATCGGTACAATCGGTACCAGAAGATGATTAATAAAAGACGGGATAAACATCGTGAGACAAAGGTATTCAAAAGTAGCAGTTCTCCGACAATAATGGGCTCTAAGCCGCATGGCGCTAGCGAACACGAGTAAAAAAACAGTAGTTTCTAATAGATCGCGGCGCGGCATCCGGGTTTTTTCTTATCATTAAATCCCCACTTTTTTTTTTCTTTCCCTCGCCTTAAATTTTTAACTATCAACAACCCTTTTTAACCAAAAAGATGAACCTTTACGTGGTATGTCAAAAAAAAAAAAAAGTATCTGAAACGATTATTAACTAAACCATTAGACAGCATTAGTCACGGGCATGCTCGTTACGGGCTGTGCTAACAGCATTTTGAACAAGTTACAAGACAACACTTGTGTTGAGAATTGTGACGGTCCAGCTAAAGATCGGGAATACTTTGAACAACCAGTATTCCAAAGTGTTCAAATGTTTATTGCAGAAGCATGCTGCTGGTTATGTTATTTGGTGATGAAGCATACGCGGAAAAGTATCGCCACTGATGATGGCTACGAAGCAGTACCGGAAGAAACTACTGATGGCAGCAGACCAAGACCACCCCAACCAACGGTAAAATTACAAGGGAAACGGTTATTGTTACTGGCGATTCCTGCATTTTTCGACATATGTGGGACCACGTTAATGAACGTTGGGTTGCTTTACGTGCCAGTGTCAATCTATCAAATGCTACGTGGATCATTGGTGCTCTTTGTCGGCTTTTTATCTGTGGTGTTTTTGCGACACCGATTTACAATCGTGCAATGGTGGGGGTTGATGATTGTGACTCTCGGGGTGTTTTTGGTCGGATTAAGTGCTAGGTTTGCTGCTGAGAAGGATGATAGAGTGGTGGCAGAAGGGTTGCAAAAGACGCCACTACAGGTTACCTCTGGGTTGTTGATGGTATTATTTGCCCAGATCTTCACTGCTTCTCAGTTTGTAGTAGAAGAGTATATCCTTACTCGGTTCCATTTGGAACCAATTAAAGTTGTATCGTGGGAGGGGACCTTTGGGTCTGGGATTACTGTGGTTGGGTCGACTATTATCTTTTGGATTATCCATGGCACATCGTCGTATGATACAATGTTTAACCTAGCTCATGCAGTTTCCCAAGTGTTTCACAATAGCAGGCTGGTTTGGGCCGGGGTTGCAATTATGATTTCAATTGCCAGTTTTAATTTCTGTGGTTTGTCGGTGACTCAGCGTTTATCTGCAACTGCTCGATCGACTGTTGATACTTGTCGAACTATTGGCATTTGGTTTGTTTCGTACTTGATTGGATGGGAGACGTTTCAGTTTTGGCAGTTTGTTGGGTTTGGCTTTTTGGTTTATGGGACCATGATATTCAATGGAGTAGTTCATTCGGCATATACTATTGAAGGCAAGCCTGATGAAGTTGCTGTCGGGGAGGAAGAAGATAATGAAGATCGAGATAGATAATATTTTATACAACACTTCTTTCACTATATATAATAGAATTGTTATTATGCATAAAACTCAAATTGGGGGTTTAACATTCCCCGGCGGTTAAATCCGCCGCTCGGATCCCGCCGCACGCATCCGACGGTTCACCGTGGGCATAAAATTTTGAGTTTGCAGCTGCGTGTAAACTCTTTCTCCCCACATTCAGAATCCGACATTATGAAGACAGATCAAGAATATTTGCAGCTAGCTATTGAACAAGCCAAGAAGAGTATGTTTTGTCGTCACAAATAAACCCCCAGCTTCTTTTCTAACTTAGATTTCAGGCTTTAACGAAGGCGGTGTGCCAATCGGTGCCGTTTTGGTCGCCAAAGACGGCAGTATTCTTGGAGCAGGCCACAACCAACGGATCCAAAAGAGCTCTGCAACTTTGCACGGAGAGATGGACGCCTTGGAGAATGCTGGCCGCTTGCCAGGTAGTGCTTATAAAGGCTCTACCATGTATACTACATTGAGTCCATGTGATATGTGCACTGGTGCTTGTATCATGTATGGAGTGTCCCGTGTCGTCATGGGTGAGAATAAAACGTTTGTTGGTGGTGACGAGTACTTGAAGTCAAGAGGTGTGGAACTCATCAACTTGGAGAACCAAGAATGCTACGATTTGATGCAAAAGTTCATCCAAGAAAAACCGGCCGAGTGGAACGAAGATATTGGTGTAGATTAGATAATATATGGTAATAGAATTACAAATCGTTTGTATTAAGCAGCGGCACAACGCTCGAACCTGGGAGAAGATTCCATCGTGTAGGCTCTCTGCGCACCGTTTTAAACTCCGATCCGATTTCGCTTGAACGGTGCTTTTAAGCGCTGCTGTGAGGTTTTTTTTTTGTTTTTTGCTTCGGTGCAACTTTCTCAACTTATTAATCAGTAACACTAACCTATTTTGTCGTCATAACACACCCACGTTTTTTTTTTCTCGCCAACTGATAACATTTGTCTTCTTTTTTTATCCCGTTGATACGGGTGGGTAGTTTTATTATAATGGAAAATAACAATAACGACAATAATCAAACTGGTAGAAGCGATGGTGGTAATGGGGAGAATACACGCGGGCCGTTTTACCGAATCACAGACCAAGTTTTTACGTTTACATTTGGAGTGACACCTCCAGGTGAAGAAACTGGTGGTGAGAACAATAACAATGGAAATGAAGGTGAGAATAATGGTGGTCGGCATTTTGGTACAATAAGATTCGAATTCTCTCCAGATGAGGCAAACGGTGCTACTGGTGGTGGTGGTTCTGGTGCTAGAGGCGGCGCAGGGGGAACGCCTGGTGCAGCTGGAACTCGTGGTGGTTTCTTTCCATTTGGATTTCCTAGCTTTAATCCTATCAAGCCAAGAGCTAGTGATCGAGCTGTAAGAAGTTTGAAACAAGTGGATTATGATAAGCTTGAAGAGCCAAAGACTTGTTCTATCTGCTTTGATCCGTATACCAAGCCGAAGCCGGAGGTTAATAACGAACCTGAAGATATCGATCCACCAGAATCATTCCCTGATAATGATGATGGTGATACTGTGATGGAAGATGATCCACCAGAAAGTGTTCCTGAAGGTATAACTGCTGGTGGGGACGAACAGCAGGTGCCAGAGTTGCCAAATGATCATCGGGCTATTGAAATGCCTTGTGGTCATCAATTTGGGGTGAGCTGTTTGAAGGAATGGTTGAAGGACTCAAATACTTGTCCAATGTGCCGGACTGCACTGGAGACTCATCAAGAGTATATGCGAGCTACTGGACAGGCTGGGCCGTCTATTTCGGATATCTTTCATCGGATCTTTGCACCGGTTGATCTTGGTCGACAGGGGAACATGGGCCCAGATCAAAATCAGAATCAAAATCAAAGCGGAAACGAAAATCAAAACCAAAATCAAAATTCACAGCAGCAACCACGTGGAGGTTCAGATGATCCTCCTGAAAGCGTACCAGAAGAGACGCACAATCAACAACAAACTGGTACGCAAGGGCGACGGCAAGGTACTTTTCATACTCGGTATCTCCCATTACCCACAACAGCCAATGGTGATTCCATGAGCTTTTTCATTTTCAATGCTGACGGGTCTATGGTCAACAATAACAACAACGATAACAACAACAACAATGGCAATAATAACAATAATACCAGCCCGGCGACCACTGCCACCACGAATCCAGAATCCAACCATGACCACACATTTGTCAGTCGGGATTCGATGAATAGCATGCTTGATTCGCTTCAAAATCCAAACATGACCACCACTCGGCACGCTTTTATTATCCGCCAGCCATTGAACCGTGCATCAGGGTCCGATACGACTCGAGCGACCAATAACAGGGAGTCTCGACACCATCCGTACACATCTAGTTCGCGAAACAACAGTAGCACGAATCAGAGTAGCCAAGCAAGATCTGCCAATGCGACGACTCCTCAAACACAATCTGAACCACAGCCACAGCCACAATCACAATCACAATCACAATCATCTGCATCTGCATCTACAAATCTAGCATCTTCTTCTTCAGCATCGACACAGTGTGCTTCAATACTATTATCGTTATGCGTTGGAGACATTTCGCAAACCGAACAAATGTGTCAATTGGACTGCGGACATTCATACCACGAGTCTTGTATAAGAATGGGAATGCGAGCTCATGGTGATACCGCTGTACCAGAGAATTTGGCTTCATCTCCAAATGATCTTTGGTGCATCCGATGCCGGCGATATCGAAATCTTCAGCAAAATCAAAACCAAAACCAAAATCAAAACCACCACGAGCCATGATCATCGGTTGGACCGCAGCAGTAATTGGCAAATCAAAAAAAAAAAAAAAAAAA